>JAQIXW010001128.1:0-21390 GCA_034700685.1 Willowsia buskii
AAGAAGACGAAGAAAGAGGAAGCAAAAATTGGATTTCTAAAAGCTGCATAACAAAAGCAAAAGCAAGCCGTCATCATCATACTCATCTTGATGGTGATCGTTGTCGAACAATTGTTGATGATGATGATCACCATCATATTCTTCAAAACGCCACTCTTATTTCACCCACAGTTTATAGTATACAAGCAAAGAGGTACAACTCTATCGTCGTTCTTTCTTCAACTACTTCCAGTCATCTTACCCGTCGTCGCGCCGTACTCGTCATCATGATGATCACCATCTTTAAATATAATATCATCGCAGAGGAATGCTGTCTTTATAGAGCATCGTCTACTATTGCTACTGCCAATAAAGAGAATTTGCTTCAAACTTGGATTCATGAACAATCTCTGCTACTACTGCTGCTTTTGCTGAAGTTGGCATTTCTCTTTAGGAATATTATAATGTCATGCCAAAGGAGAAGGAAGGCTCATAATCAAAACGCGAGTACGAAAAAAGTAAGCTGATAAAACTTTACACAGGGGAGCATAAGTCTCAGCTTTGTAAAATATCATATATCTAGTTAAGTTCCTATACATTTATATTTGCTTTATTGCTTGCATTTCGCTATTTTGTTTCTATCGGCTAGCGTATATTAAAAGTCCGGCAAAGTGGGTAATGTATGTTAACTTTTTGAAGTTTGGTGCTTCCACAGGAAAAAAAATCTACTTTTCTTTCTTCCTCGCACGGTAGCAAAACTGCTCACATCTATGTACTAGAAATGCACAGACTTAAGATTATGCCTGGCAAAATGAATGAAGTTAAGAGAAAACGAAGGGTTGTAACATGCTTGGCTTCTGAAGTGTCTCTTTTCTGGTTGTCGTATATGGATGATTGTATGAAAGGAAGTGCTGTGTGATTTTCTTGGAGTAATAATACTGCCATTGCACTGCATTCTTCATGATGACTTGCGTGCGAGAAGTAAAACAACAGAGCATAAGAAAACTGTGAGAGAAAGAGAAATTCTCCCAAGCAAAAGGAGCCAAAGTATAACGACAGGAGAGCAGCTTTTTATGGGTATAATAGCCCAATGCAAAGGAACTACTTAGTTCTGTTGTTGTACGCACACGGCCAAAGTCACTGCTACCGCTGCTGCTGCACTATGCTACTTCATCTGTTACGCTATTTAATACACGAACCGTTCCTATGCTGAACACTCACTAAAACTGGTCGCTTGCATTTTTTTTCTCACAGAAGTAGTA
The DNA here is from genome assembly GCA_034700685.1 of Willowsia buskii. Lineage (NCBI taxonomy): Eukaryota > Metazoa > Arthropoda > Collembola > Entomobryomorpha > Entomobryidae > Willowsia > Willowsia buskii. Next base: position 1,242 of record JAQIXW010001128.1, read on the forward strand.
GCAGCAGAAAGGGAGAAGCGAAGCTTGGGTTTTTCTCACAGCAGTAGCAGCAGCAGAAAGGCTTGTTCTGAAGTTCCCCCTTGTCAGTACACGTGTGGGCGACGTACAGAGAACATCTCCTCGCAGCTCACAAGCTCGATTTTTCACTCTTTATGTTTGAAAAGCATTTATTCCAACAAACACAAGTACAAGCAGCAATGCTTGTTAAAACGAGAAAAGAAAGGAGATTAAATGTGTTCCTGCGAGTGTCTCACATTTCTCCACAGTGTGCTGTATAACGTTGCATACTAAACTAATTACCGCTATTGCTACTATTATTTTTTGTGCAATACAAAAAGTCTTATATTAACAGCTTATTTTTAATGTGTGTGTGAGCGTGCATGCTTTTTAAATTAACATTTAAAAAAAGCAAAACTATCATGTGTGCTACACCGGAGGTGTAATTTTTCTTCGGGAGACGACAAGGAGAGCGCAAGAAGAAGGGAGAAAATATAATAACAAAAGTAAAAATAACAAGCCAGCAAGACAATTCCATTTCTCGGACGTTGACTTGGCTTGTCACCTCCGTTTTTATCCGATCTCTTCTTACATCTCTTGTGTTTTGAGCCATTTCCCATTACACAACAGAAACAAAGACCGACACGTCCATGACGTTGCCGTAAGCAAACAAAATAGTATTTTCTCCATCTTGGTTGTGTGTGTGGCGATTTTTGGAGGAAACATTATGGAAAGACTGGTACTCCTACCCGTCACCGAAATGAACTGGATAAATTGGAACATGTGTGAGTAGTGATGGCGTTTGGTTGTCCGTTTAGGTTACACCATTACAAAAACAACACACTGCTACTAGATTATTCATGGTGTAATATATAGTCTACATACATTTTTTGTGGTCCCCAAAGACTTAAAGAAAGTGTACCGTATACCCATCCAACACCAAACCTCGTACTCCTGCAGAAAGAAAGAAGAAAAAAATCGCGAGGAATAATAAGACAATGCTATCATGGGAGACGTACTTTATAGGACCACCCTCACAACCAGCGAAGAATACAATTCTCATCACACAAGAAAGCAGAACAAAACCGGAGTCTGTTAATAAACCAGCCATCTATTTCTATTTTCTTGGCTGAAAAGGCTTCATCTTTGTCTTGTGCATTCTTCTTCCCTTTTCTCACCTACTTTCGTTCACTTGATCTTCTACAGTAGGTAGTCTGATACATTTCTACCATCATCGTACTTCGTGAGCCAACATTGTACCGTTTTTCCTTGACTTGACATTTGCCAAAAAACGCGCAAAAAGACGAGAAGAAAAAGAACCACATTTAGATCGGAAATAACTTGTAGTAGTGATATTCGCAAAGGAACTCTTTTCATTGATTCTTTCCCTCATTCTTTTTCTTGCTCCAGTTTTTAGCCATCACTCGAGAGTAAAAAACGTCAAGTGTACAAGAGAGAAAATAAGAAGGAGAAAGAAAAGCTCGAATGAAAGCAGAAATGTGAATACATGTATCCAAACATCATCAACAAGAGAAGAAGTAAACGAAGCAATTCCATTCTCTCAACCGAAGAACAAAGGATCGATGTTTTTCTGTTAAAGCTTATCCAACTACAATTTCGTATATAAAATGAACTTGTGTGTTGAGATGTGCAGTGTTGTATGCGAGTCAAGTGAAATCTGGCATTGACGAGAAATCGAACGAAAGGACTTTTTTTTAGCCAGAAGCTAGAACACACTGTAGCGGCTTACATAAAAAAAACAAGATATACGGGTACATCGACATTTTCCTTGGTACACTCTACATGTTGTATTGTATGAACTCGCCTTCATCTTTTCGTTGGTGAAGAATATAAGTTATTGGCAGCGGTTCAGAAAATTCACTTTTGCGTGATGTAAATGTAGAAGAAATGAGTAAGAATTGTAATTGAGAAAAAAGAATAAAAGAAAGAAAAGAAGAAAAGTGTATATCCGTCTTACTCCATATAAAAAATATAACATTGAACGCACACAAATACAAATCTTAGTTAATGTATTGGTTTTTGCGATTCCATGGATTATAAAGTTAAGCATGTAGCAAACCTTATACACACAGAGAGACCAACAATAATACTTCCTCTTTTATCTTAATATTTATTTACTGCAAACGAAAATTCGGGAGTGTAGACGTCGGTTTTCTGCTGTTTTTTGGACTACACATTCAACCGTTCAGCTACTCTTGTCGTCGTGTCGTGTTATTCTTCAGTAGGAACAAACGACTTAATATTATTGCTACGAAAAACGAACAATTTTTGCGATAATACTTTTGCTTGGATTTCGTACAACACGGACGTAAGCCAAAACCAAAGTAAATCTCAACAGCAGCATGAGATCCGACTACTGAACCAACAGGCAAGTGTGGAAAAGGAATATCCCCGTCTCTCTCTCGCTCAATCTTTCTCAGTGTTGTACATGGAATATATATGCGATGATTGTATCTGGTCCAAAGTTTTTGCGGATGGAAATACATATACATAGACAGTTTACAACTCACAACTTTGCACATAGCCAGAGAGATTTTCCACTAAAGCCATAGCTTACATAACCCGAAAAATCGTGAGCTGGCTTAGGAGAAGTAGGTATTTTTTGCCAGTGTGTAACATTATTATTTTACCAAAGCAAAAAATCAAAGCACACAGTTGTAGTCACAGAGTCACATTATACAGACGTGATTGTAGAATACAACAGAAGAGTAGGATTTTGAAAGCATCTATGCAAGCGATACATATAATATTCTAGTTATCGTATCATATAAATTTCTTGTTATTATTCTTGTACATCAGCACTGATTGCCGATTTTTTTCGAGAGAGAGTTGAGGAGAGAAGAGGAAAAGAACGAAACCGAGAAAAGCTAAAAGAGACGAGTTGTAAAAAAAAACAAGTTAACTCAAGCAACCGGAAAACTGGGGCAATGGCGACATGAGAGAGTTTTGAACTCTTTTTCATTTCTTTCTTTAGTCTCAATCTCAGCAGCAGCAAATGAGAAATATTTTAATGGACGACTAATATATTTTATTGTAGAATTTCGATTGTTGTTGATCTCCACTCTTTTCTTGTTTTACTGTGTAACTTTTCCAAATATTTGAATGTGGAATAAGCGTTCATAATTTATATGCTGTGCTGAAACTCACAAAAAAGTGGAATTTCGCTTTGTCAAATAAGTGCTTTGTGCTGGAAGAGAAACAGGGACGCTTTGCAATTTATATATTTTCCAGCCGGAAGCTTTCAATTATGGACAATGGACATTTACTGTTTTACAAACTGAAAGTTTAAAATAAATGCTTGCAATTTGAAGCAGCCTTTTAAAAATAAATAACACTAATTTTACTAACAACTTAAGTTTCAACAAGTTCGATCGAAAACGAAAAAGTGAAATCCGATATAAGATACACATAGTTTTCTAATCTAGTTATAACATGTGGACGTTTCCAAAATGGAAGAACCGTGTTTAAAATTGACTTCGTATTTCTTTCAATAAGTTTTGAAGTTATAGTGTCGTAATTTAGATTTGTCACTAAATACAATACAGAAGGAATATTTTGTGCATTTGGATCCCAATGTTAACCCTTCAGTTCTCCAAAATGAAGGGCATAACGAGTTGGCGTTTCAGCGCTCCCTGTTTTCATCATCATCTTTTAGTCGTACTATTAACATTTTTTGGATCGCTAAAAGGTAAAAATGAGAAAATCATAAAACATTTTATTTACATTTTGTATCTTTAAAAACTGCTTATTGCCCTGTTTAATTTGTTCTCTTTTGAACATCTATCTTTAGCCTTCAAAATTACAATTTGCTTTATAAGCTTGTAAGCTAATGTTAATACGGTAATGACTATACCACACCAAATTCGTCATGAATGAAAAATCGTGCGAATTTTAAACTCGTATGTAACGTATTTGAGTAGAGGATTTTGAAAATTATAAGCAGCTTGAAAATTGTGTACCTACACAAAAATGCGTTGCATATGGGAAGGAGAAAACACTATTCTCATCTCATTTTATAAGCGAAAATATAATCATCTTAACTATTTTTTAGGGCATTTCATGATTATCATTGCCATCGTATAGATAGATGTACTTATTTTTTCTACAGTACTTACCATATGTGCATTATTGTAGTAGACCATATTATCTACTATGCCATTATCACATTGTAGGCATACGAATACATGCCTTTTTTGAAAGACATTCAACAGCGAGACGTTATTATGATGATGTTATTTTGTTGGGTCCGTTAGAATGGTCCATTTCGCTGTGTGCAAGTTTGACTTGTCGTTGACATCTTCTTCCTATCGCGTTAAAACGTAACGTCCTCAAGACACATTGTAAAACTACTACCACCACTACTATTGTATCATCATTATTATTATCATCAAAAATGAGTAGCGGGTGCTTAAGCACATTTTTTGCTTGCACGTCTCCTTCAACTTGTCATCCAAGTTTATCAACAGCCATCACTATTACTATCATACCATCATCATCCATTTTGCTCGTTTTTCCTAATATTTTACGGTTACTAACTACAGCGATATGCTTGTAGGTTATTGCTCATGTGTAGCAAGTCGTAATGCAAAATTTTATGCGAGCATCGTTTTCATATGGTAGAAGTAGGTATTTATGTATTCACATCGTCGTTTAGAGAATGTCCTTGTTTCTCTGGATTGGGGATACTCTTTCACTACCACGACTTTTATAAAAACAGTAATAGAACCATACCACCGTCATTATTAGTATCGTTTCATACAGCAGCTATTGTAAATAGGGTATAGATGTTAATATTAGCTTTCATACATTTACTTAGTTCATCTTTGATATTGCTGCTGGCAATAAAGCAGACTACAGCCAACCGTTTTACAGTCTACTTTCCTACTTCTTGTTTATTTCTCTGTGAAATGACGATATGATGATAGTCTGCCCTATTGATGTTGATGATGATTGTGGCTGCTACTGATGGGTGATGTTGTCCGCACAAGTTGAGCACGAGGCATCATCATCATCTGCAAAACATATTCTATTCTGAATGAACTTTTTTTTTGCCAGAGTATTATGGCTTCTGAAATTGGTCATATAAAGGGAGCATAAAAAGCTTACAGATGGAGTGATCATTCGTATCATCTTTGTCATCAAAATATTTTGGCCCGACATGTCTGTACAAATAGGCTTTGTTTCTTTTGATTTTTATCCAAATAGTTACAAGTTTCTTTTCTAATTTAAAATGCAGCTCTTCCTCCAATAAAGCCTTGATATTTTTCATGTGTTGTTTATTGATATTATCTGCCCCTCCTCGCCCGTGTCCATTAAGTGGATTTTTTCTACAAAAAAATCATTCACAGTTTTTCTACAGTCATTCTAAAATTTACATACGTGAAGCTGCAATAAAAGCGGTCTTGAGAATGCAGAAGGTTTACGACAGCCCTTACGTAAGATAAAGACCGACTTTTTCTATTTTCGGAAGGAGTTAGTAAAAAGATAATAAGCGTTTTTATATATGGCTTGTTGTTGCCTACAATATAATACGCTCGTCTGCTTGTCCGACATCAGTAGCTTTTAAAACTCTGCTTTGTAGGTTACAGAATATCCTTCCGAAATATCAGTTTCAGACACGGTTTTCTGTGAGTAAAAGCTGAAAATTTGTAATTGATATGATGGCATGCAAAAGTTGAATGGTGGTGACGATGATGATCATCATTCTAAAATGTTTACGCTGACTCATGTGTGCAGACACTGATTAGGCTTCAGGCTGGCATTTGGTATGCAAACAGACACCCATTATAATATGTATGATCCTACAAAACTAAACATTAGACAACAACCGATCCGAAGCCTAAATTTAACGAACGCGTGCATATCCGTAGTGTTGTTTTTATGTAAATGAACAGACAAACTGCACAGATGTTTTTCTGTACATGATGGGATGAAAATGGTCGTATTTGCCGGATTTTTATTATTCAATTAGGCATTACAACAACTAGAGCGCTTGTATATGGTCGCAGCTCATAATAATGATGAGATGAGATCATGTACAACAAATCTAATATTGTCTTCCCCTTCATATAACCACTGGCGAAGAATTTTACGCTTTGGTGCAAAATAAATAAATTTAATAAGCGAGTCATGAAAGTCTAGATTTACGAAGGTTATATCTATTCATTATTGTGAAAGGAAGTAACATTAAATGAAAAAAAGTAGTTAATCTTCTATTTCCTACACTTTAAAAAAAAAAAAAGAATCCTTTTACAAAAGAACTTCCAATACTAATACCTACAATTTCTTGGATGATCAGGTAGCAAACGAGTGGGAGGGAACAACAAAGAAAGGATACAATCGGCAATCTGTTCTTGTCTGACGAATCTCGGATGAGGCACGTTTCGCAATAAAGAAAAATGGATTGTGTCATCAGATCGCATTGAATACCCAATACACACCAAACCATGTCTTATTGATAAGATGTTTTATTTTCAGCAAAAATAAAAATACGGCATGTGGACAAGCTATGTTATGTACACTCATGGTTCGTAAAACGTCATGCAGTTTTCTTTGTACAATATCTTGGAGAGATACCGCCGAATATTGATGATGTAACAACCAACAACTTACTGAAAATGTGTATCGAAGAGCGTGTGATGGTACAGATCTTAGTGTTGCCTCTTATTACATAGTCATGCTTGATCCGTTTCACTTTTACATCATAAAAAGTATTATAATATTAATGTTATGCATTATGGAGTTACATATCGTTACAAAAAAGCAGCTGCCTTGCACAAAGGCGCTAACAAGAAACAGGGAGTGTGTGAACAAACGTGACCAAACCGTCAATCCATTTTTTCTCCACTATATACTTTTAAAACCAAGACCGCAAGCAAAAGCATCAGTGAAAAAATCTCAATTTTCTTGAGATTCGGAATCGAAAAACGGCCAAACAAGAAACAGCGGTAGTGCAATATAGTGCTTTTAATAAAAAGTGACCAGCCGAGCAGTAGCCACTATTTTGCACAAGGCGTCCGTGTACTTTGACCCTTATCCAATGCATTGAATGCTTTATCCAATGAGTTTTTTGTTTCATAATTCACAAGAGTACATATATAATAAGGTGATGATTGCATACTATTGAGTTATCACAATCTCATTTGTAATCCATAAAATCAACAAAAAAATCGTGTTATGTCAAGGAAAAATCCAATGAATACGAAAAGAGATGATGGTGCGCTCTCTAAGTAGAAAAGAAAAAGTAGGATCGGCTCATCTCCATTTTCATACATTTTATTACAGATTAGGGAAAAGGAAAAAATGGTGCATTCGAAATAAGCTGTATCACGGGTGCTCTTTATTTTTCTTGAAGTGCATTATGTAACTATCGTCCTACAAAAATGGAATGGATAACAAATTGGAGTTAATTTACAATTGCCAGCGTCAGTATTAGCATTGTGTGCTGTTATTTAAGTAGTTTTTGATCTTGTTACATGTACTTTATAAATGCACGCATGAAACATTATGCACAATTATAAAGTGAAGTTATTTTTTATAATAATGAAATCGTGTACAGCAGCGAGAAATGCATTACATAATAAGCAGCGATAGTGAGCGACAAGCACTCGCATCTTGCATACGTTCCTTCTTTTTCCCCTCTGCTTGCTCTTCGTTTCCTTCCTTTCGGCTTTCGTTCCTGATTCTCCTCGTCTAGTTCTCGTCTGCTTCTGATGATGATGCTCCTGCTGTCAGTCAGAATTTAGGTTATTTTGTTTATGGAGCTTATGAAATTGGATCGGCCTTTTTTAGCAGACAAAGTTTACCATTCTTAAACTTTATACTAGCTCCTTTTGCACATGCTTCCTCTCGCTCGCTGCTCAGAACACTTGAAAAACAAAGTAAAGCTACTGAACTATAAAATGTGTTTTGTTTTTTATTAATATTTTTATATACCTATACACACACCACTATTTGCCTCATTTACCATAGATAATTCTCATTTTAGCCTACTAGACTGCTTTCGTTGTTTGCCATCATCAGAATCATCTTCGTGCACAAAATTGTCGAGTTATATGGTAGTGGAAGAAAGTTAACTTTATAAAAGTTCTTAGTTTTTATTCCTATTATTACTGCACGGTGCTCACAGTTGCGGTCTTCATCATCATCGTCACATGTAATCATTATCAGGAAAATGATAATGATGATAATGGTGATCGTCTTGAAGTTTTATGCACTAGGATACAACAATTTTGAGTAGACACTTTTTGTTTGTAGCAACCGTTCTATTTTCATGCGTAGTTTTGTCCCCTATCGTGCATGTTGCAGTGCAGAAGACTCCATCAAAAATTGATATGACATTATTGTTGACTGATTCCCATGATAAGATAAATATAAGAGCAGTTTCTTGGTATTGTAAATAGAAAAGCAAGAAGAACGCATTTATTTCTTCAATGAAAAAGTTGTACAGTTGTATCCAATGTCGTACACGGCACGGCATGAGTGTTATTACTGTACGCTATATCATTACTATCATAATCAGTGTGATTGTGATTCTCAACTCTCGACGCAATTTTTTATCTAGGTAGCTTCTGTGTGTAGAAGTGCGTGTATATGTAGCCTTGTTTCCTTCAAAATAGTATATTCTTGTGCTTTGTGTTTCTTTGTAATCGTATCCAATTTCTAACAAGATGCACTTTGAACAAAATAGCGGATGCCCACTACATCTTTTAAAAAACTACTCATGCTTTCAACTTCAGTACTGTGTTATGACCATTTGTTCTTTCTTGAAGTAGGAGAAATGAAAGTGGACCTTGCGTTCTAGGATGAAGTCTTGAGAGGTTTTCTTGGATCTGGTTCTACTTCTGTATGACACGTTCGCAGAGACCGAGATAGGTTTTAAAATTGGCTGGAATTGAGAGAAGATAGTGTGTAGTCTGTCAGTAGCAATATCATGTTCAACCATATCACTTGTTTTCATCAAAATGGCTACATACCCAGGGCTAGGTCTCATATGACACGGACATCATGATGACGATTTGATAGAAGATGTAAAAACCACCGCCATGAGAATAAAGTCATGTTACGACGATGTACGCCACTACGCCTTTCCTAGGTACTTGAGCCTTGGCGCAGAAAGAACTGCATTCATTTTTTTGTCTTGTGAGAACTGAAAATTGCTTGGATCTACCACAAGATAACGACGAAAAACATAAGCGCAAGTTTTTTTTTACTGAAGGAAAGAAAGGAGAAGTGGACCTGGAGAAGCTCTTCCACAAGTGATTCAATACTACAGCAAAAAATGAAGAAAAAAGAAAGATTGGTTAGCTGAAGAGAATTGCTTTGATTCATAGAAGCTATCATTGTCGTTGAGAAAACCATTGTTCCCTATGATGATATCACACTACTGCTAGCAGGGTTGTTACTGTTACGCTAGTGGTGAACAATACACTTGCTTTACCATTATTACCACTCATGTGCGATATGTACTGAATTACGGCAATGTAGTAGCTATATGTAACATTGTTATCACTGCAAATAATCAAATGCAGTAAGATTTTCATGAGTGTATTATCAAAATGTAACTACTACTGTGAGTGAGATGTTGTATGTCATCAGCATCTTTGATAATATTGTTTTACTTAGAATTGACTGACAGTAACTAAATTAGTGTATGCTAATTCATTCATTCATGGAAGCGCTCTTGAGAAAATATTTATGTAATCACATTTCTTTTGTACAGATAAATTGCATTTCTCACTTTTAAAAGTCCATCCTTGCCCTTCCTTCCAATTTTTATCTTGAGACCATAGTTTTTATCATGTGTTCAACGTGCATGTGCTGCATTTTTTCCGTGCAATTTCTCTCTGTTTGTTTTTTGTCAGCAAAAGCCCTTGTACGCTATTCTTGAATCTGATCGAAATCAAACCTTCTTAAAGGATGTAAAGTACACGTAGAGGAATAGAGAAAGCCATGTTCGCTTCTTCACAAAATATTGATTGTTATACCATACTGTAAAATGGAAAGGATATACTTACTTCAAGGTTCTTCTTTTTGAGCCAAAAAGCCAACCTTACAAAACTTCCAAGACCATTGCTATAACAGACATAGTCATCACAATCAGGATGATAGTCAAAAGTAATAATAATCCAGTAAAATGAAGGAGAATAAGTTGGGAACTTTTTTTAGAGGAAGCTCACTATCTTAAAAGAGAGGGAAGAGAAATAATAATAATAATAATAATCGTAAGTTGCAGTATTACGTTATATATTGTGCAAACTGCGCTCTCGCCTTCTCTGTTCTAAATAATATTAAAGCTTCGCAGAGAGGAACATACAAGGCCTATTTTGCTAAGCCATTTTCTTCCAATATGAATGGACTAATTTTCTGTTCAGAGGTTTATTTTATTCAACTCTTAACTCTCTGCTGACTATGGGTAGGAGGCGAGTGCTAAATATTCTGCACAGCAAAGTTTTCTATGTGAATATGAAGGAAGATGAGTGTTAAAGGAAGTAGAATCGGAGTGAAATTCGGGATAATGTAATGGAGGTTAATAACTAGAGTTTTTGGAGGAAATGGTCTTTCAAATTACTAGCTATGCATATATATTTATGTGTGCCCGCATATGTATTATTATACATGTAAAAGTTTATTAGGAGAGCAAATAGTCTAAAAGACTAGCTTAAAAGATCCTTGTCCGTGTCCCGCGCTTACCCACATGCCTCAGTTGTAAGCAACATAAGATGTGCAAAACTGCTGACAAAATGGTGATGTAAATTGGTGTATGAAATGCACCGCCTCTACGAGCTTCACATCCACATTCATTTTATTCAGAGAGTGAATAGCAATTCGGTAATTCTGTTACTAGTTCTAGGACGGTTATTTCATTTCTCTGCTCTACACTCCCTCACACAAACTCAGAGGGAAATTTGCGATGCAACCACGATAGCAATTTGCCTCTCTGGGTTAGGTTCACAACGGTCCGTTCACACAGTCTGATTTGATACATAATAAAACATCATTTGAATTACAAATTAGTAGTGTGTTACTAGCCATTATATTTACACTCACAAAGTTTTTTGTCAGTATGTATAACAAGGAAACAAGTGCAGTGGAGTAATACAGCAGCATTGCATTGCAAGTAAAGCCTATGGCATTTTGAGATTGAGTTGCACAAAGAAAGGCAGGGTAGGAGGGACATGGAGCAACATCCAAACAGCAAAAGTAAAGCAATTTCAGTCTCTAAGCACACGCCACTGAATCTCCTGTGTTCAACAGCAGCTGGGTAAGATGTAGGTTAACTGATCTAACAAGACAAAAGGAAAGTGAAGAGAGAGATGGGTAATTTGCAGAATTATCTATAAGCTGTATTAAGCGTTTTAGAATTTTATTAATAATAGGTCTCCGTTATGAGTTCTTAGCAAGGAAATAAAAACAACCACAAACGAATAATCTTTTCCATTACATTTTGGTATGATCCGATTGGGATAAAATGACATCAATATAATCTTTACTCTAGTGAAACATTGTGCTGCTTTTCAAAGTACTGTAATATGAAAATGTTGTGCAGTACATCATTTCGAGTATCTCTTGCTGTAGTAAACTTTTTTCTTTCATTTTTTTTTGTCAATGAAAGCGGAAAGAACAAGTAGAAACGCTAAGAGGACACTCAAAAGGCTGAATGGACATTAAGTGGTCACATATGGACAAGTGGCTTTTGGAGAATGAAATTAGCCTACCCTCCAGAGAAAACTATAATAATAATAATATGTCTTTGCTGCCATTACTGCCTTTTTATTTTTTTAGTCCATACACCCAGACACACATACTTCATTTATATAGAGTTAGTATGATGTGGGATTCATTTCATAGATGACAACTTTGCATATTACATGGTTGCCTGCTTTCTGCTGCTCCAACAACATCTCCAGTTTTGTCTGATGATGATAATCGCGACTATTCCTGTTCGCGTGTTATTGCACTACTACCACAAGTAAACTAAGCAAATAGCTTTTGGCTCTCTTCATATGTATATCGTCTCCTTACAGTGCAGTCTCAACCAGAGCACGCAAAAACAAGACAAGCAACTACAATAATAATTCTCATGGCTTCTCTCCTGTGTTCTCAAAAGCCAAAGGAACAGTGGAGAAATTGCCAAATAATAAAAGAGAACAGGAAAAACTTACAGGAGACGACGAGGACGAAGGAGAAGCAGAAAACGTTAGAAAATGAGATTGTGTCAGAAACAGGGTAAAAGCTGGCTCATGGCTGGACTGAATGTCTTCACTTCACCAAACCAGAGAAACCATGTACAGACATGTCTTCTCAGAAAAGTGTAATGGAGTAGCAGCTGAGGATAGAGAATCCTTTTGCTGAAAGGAAAAGCAATCATTCTTTGGTGTCATCACCCAGGCATATCATTATTTATTCGGATCGGTGGCAACCTGACATGCAATCCATGTTTTACACTAACTAATGCCCTGTTTTGGAGCAGCCTGTAGCTATAGGTCTTCTAGTTACAAAGCCTTATAAGGAAAGAGCAAGATTTTGTTGTTGTAGAGCAAGAAAATTACACAAAAGAAGCCAATATTCACTTCAACTTGTTTCCTTTTCTACTCCAGGTTGGATCTATACTTGCTTTTGTTCACGGTGACCGCACTGACCTTTTTAAAGACTTTGAGAAGACTGTTGTGTGTCTCCGTGTGACTTTGCTAGTCAAAATAAAAAGAAAATCCTTTAAATTGTCATGAGTTGTTGGCTCCATAAAAAGCCGGAAAATAACCATTTTCGTTCTATTAAAAATAGAAACATGTTTCTTGCAAAAAAGGAAGCTAGGCTGTTTTCACTTTTACTAAAACAAAACCTTACCAATGACGTGAATACATTTATAAAACAAACAGTTTATTCACATTCCACAACGGCTATCGCAAAAAAAATAAAAGAAAGAAAGACATGAAGTATTACGCAAAAACACTTGAGCTCGGGTGCATCATCATTTATTCATGAAGTGAATAATGAATAAGTTGAAAAGTGAAATGTATGTGTAAATGTATATTCGTTAAAGCAGTACTTAACTTTCAAAAGTGTACGTAAAGTACTCACACTTCTCTCACAGACAGAGAAAAAGAGACGACTTGAGAGAATTAAGAAGTGTGTGACCAATTTTTTTATTCGGTACATTTCCATTTTCCTTTTGCACGAATTTTTATTGCTTTTAAATCATTTGAAGAGTATTTCTAGATGTTGAAGTAGTAGTGGAATGTATGTAACTGTAATATGATCAGGGAGAGTTTAGTCATTTTTGCAGTATAATGTTGGCCCACAACCATCGTGTACACTTAAATGAATTGATTTTTTGTGCAGAGACACTGACTGTGATAAAGAACCACGCAAGCTTTTTTGTAGGCTTTATAGTAATTCTCAGTGTCCAATTCTTGTGTCAATCAATCTTAAAGAAAGACATGCGCAACATTATTATCAACAGAAGAAGTAGTGGCAGTTATGGTGGTATCATTTGTCAACGATTCTTGTGCGATCATCAGTCATTTTTTCTATTTTTTATATGTACCAAGTGGGGGATTATACGAAGTGAGTAAGTAGGTAGCTTGAGTTGGGACTTTAGGGATTCGCTCAGTCAGTTGAGAAGACAAAAAGTAAGCTGATACGATACATTACAACGATCCTTTTTATTCATCAATCAGTCAGTCAAGTCATAGTAAAGACTTTTACTGTAATTGGTGACCGGCTTCTTCGCATTTTTCTTGAGAGAATTGAATGTTTTTTCTTCCTCTTCCTTCCTCTATGTTTGACTAGTAGAAAAAAAACTCCATTTTCGGTAAGTAATAACGCTGACCATAGAAGTAGCTAATGGAGTTGACAAAGAAAACACAGAAACTGTCTATAATTGAAATTGACAACACAGCAATAAAATTAACTAGTCGAATTGAGCAAGCAAACCCAGCAAAGCAAACGGATCGGATACACCTGTGCTGACAAAACTGTCAGCAAGCATGTCATACCACAATAGTCGTAATAATTCAGGCAGCAAACTGAAGAAGATTGATAAAAATGATGAAACGAAAAAATAATACTAATCATAGGAAAGAATCAAGTAGAACAGAGACTCACGTAGTTGCAGTAGTAGTATTGATGATGATGAAATAACAGGAATGTAGCAAAAAAAGAACCTCCCTTAAACACGATATTGTAAAGTAAATTTCGTAGTTTTGTTTCGATCTCTGGTATTATTTTATTGGGTTAGGCCAAGGAGTTTCTGCCATAAAAAGCAATTCAATTCTTCAGTGACGATAAAGAGGCCTGCACTACTATAACTTAAAGCATGACAAAAGAAGGTGCATTGGAAAGGAAATAAAAATAACAATGAAAAGGATCGCTCTTTTGTGATAATCGTGTAGTTATTTTCAACTGTTTGTATATTATGATATGATAATGAAAATAATGGCATAATGATACCTAGTCTACCTGTGCTATCCCCATGTCGTTGAGTTCAGATGGGAAGGACTTTATGTGTGCCTTAAGAAAGACAAAAGACGGCGATGTAAACAGAATAACGAGAGAGAGAGAGCGTGCATAACTTCAAGATGCTTGAATAAATGGGTACTATCATCATCATCATTTTAATTCAAATAGTCCGTACATAATAAACAATAAACAATGTAGGAAAATGATAAACTTAAACAAAGGGTTTATCTGTTTATATGTACATGTGTACAAATGTGGAGAAAAAACGGCAACATATCTTTAGAGCTTTTGCATTCCCTGCACAATATTTCCTTTTCATTGTGGAACAAGCAGCTACACACTTCACTAGCATAATGTAAATTGACTCCAACACAAGAATTTACGACTCGTTCGCGTGCCTTGGGATGTTAAAAGATGAAAAAACATAATGTCCATTTTTGTTTAGGCACAAGGGAATCTTTTTCTCTTTCATTCCACTTAGTCTTCTTTTCATTTTTTGTCTGTTGAAAAGACGAAAAATGAAGACGGAAACAAAACTGAAAAGAAGACAAAGCAGACAGGGCGGTACCTACACGGACATCAAAGTTGCATTGCAAAAGGCAAAAAATAGAAACCTAATGCACTTTTGCTACTATCATGATACGGTATAACTGTAAACTCTAATAATAATATAAATAAATATCAACACAACCACTTCCAAAATGATGTACACAACAACACCAATAGTACATTACATGAATGAGTGCATATTAACAATTCACATGCACTAATGATACCCAATGTCCTTTTGGTTGTTTGGATGCGTTTGCATGTGCTTTTTTTGCTAAGAAAGAGGAAGAAGGATGAGGCAACAAGCTTAATAGAAGCAAAGTAGTTTGTAGTTTTCCTTTGACTCAGCAACGTAAACTCATGATTCATGCATCATGATCATGATGATACATGCATGCATGAGTAGGGAAAATGAATCAACACAAACACCAAACAAAATATTACAACGTAAACTCTCTCACGAACTACAAACAAAAATATATGAAAAAACTTCTTATTTCAAAAATAAAACGAGAATACTGAAGTGAACTCCTGAAAAATGCAGTAGTAGTATACATTTTTGT
The DNA here is from genome assembly GCA_034700685.1 of Willowsia buskii. Classification (NCBI taxonomy): domain Eukaryota; kingdom Metazoa; phylum Arthropoda; class Collembola; order Entomobryomorpha; family Entomobryidae; genus Willowsia; species Willowsia buskii. The sequence goes on from JAQIXW010001128.1 coordinate 16,832, forward strand.
GTATGGCAATGTATTTGGCTCAAGATAGCTCTCGTGAATTTTTGCTATTATTATTGTCGGAAAATAGTCTAAAAATATATATCACTCTCGTTTGTCGTAATTTCTTCACACGAAAACATGACTGAATTTTGTGGTGTTGTAAATGCATTATTTGTCTTCGTCTGTCTACCTGTTCAAAAATTGCAAAACCTACCTTCCTTTATGGAAGAGCTCATTTAAAACAAAAATATGCTGCATAATATATTACACTGTTGTGCCGGGCAGCCACCACTATAGTAGTTTATAGTAGCTATTATTATTCCTTCACTTAAGTTAGTCAGTCAGTCATTCATTCATACACATTACAAATTGGTTCTTGTTTTCAGGTCAAATATACCATTTATGTATATCAAATACGTGTTCTTTCTTATGCAAATGGTATACCAGAGAAGACGCACTCGATTTCATTTTTGTCACAGGAAAAGGCAGAAATGGGTAAAAGCTGTAAAAAACGAATGTGTACATAAAAAGGACACACATGTGCTTGCCTTATTTACTACGCTTAAAGGATCAATGGGTCACTATGTGTGTGTAAAAAAGCTCTCTGGTTTTACTCTGATTTTGTTGTTGTGTTGTGATGTTGTACCTATAGTGTCTGTATCAATAAAGACTATAGTGCAATGCTACGTCTACGAATATGTTGTAGTGGCAGTGGCGCAACACTTAAAAATTTATAGCATTCCCCCTGATTCCTAGTAAGTCTCTGCATTCTGCAGTGGAGAAGTAGTACAGAGAAATAATGCCACAACTAGGAAAAAACACCGGTAATGTTTTATAAAGTAAGTTGCAAAGGTAGTTTACTCGATTCTTGGGAAAAAGTTATGTAATCCGATATGCATGCATAATATTATAATGCTGATGTTGTTGTGTGCATTATCCAAAAGGAGAGCCTAGCAAACAACATGAAATTTACCAACCGTTTTTCCATAGTACAACGTGCTACGACCAGAAAACTAAGTATTATGCAGCTTTATAACACAGAATGGAGGTTAACTTTACTTGAATCTCAATTTGAACCGCCAAACATGCTGTAATCGATGGAAAGTAGGAAGATACCTATGCTACATTGCACTATTTACGGAATGCGTTCATCTTGTTCTTTTTCAATTGGCTGTACATCTCTCTGGCTGAGAACCAAAAAAACCAAGAAAAAATAGATTATTATATAATAAACGCAGCAGACTAGCTACAAAGGCTCGTACTCATTCATACAGACCACCAAAGCGATAGTTAACCTTGGACTTTCCCTTTGTTTAAAAAAATGTTAACATTTCTGTCTTTCTTGTGATCCCAATGCTGAATGAAAAAATTGCAGTAGCAAGTATCCATCCGAGAGGAAAAGTGGTACATGCAGAAGTAACCAGTTTTATTTTGTCTGGCTAGTAGTTATCCAACTAACCGTAAGTGAATGAAGAAAACTGTACATTCTCCAGAAGGATGCCCCATGGGTGGAATGGTATATTATATGAAAATGCATAGCACAACTGCGTACGATAACTTTGAAAGCATGAAGTATACCCCCGCTGCATATTCATTTTGTTTGAGAGTTACATAGGTACATATATTGCACCTTGGTTCTTACTGCTTACATAATAATGTTTACATTTCTTGCAGTATGAGTTTGCACGCATATATATACTCTTGGCTTAAGTTGACAAGAACAAATGCATGCTGGGTATTTAGTTGATAGGATGGAGAAGAAAGAAGGGAAGCGTGATAACATGTTATGCAACGAACTGGAGAAAAGTAAGAAAGGAAACTCGTCCTGTCTTCAGCTTTATTCCCCTCTTTTTCTTTACTCGCTGCCCCTTTATTTAAATAGTCTCCGGTATGCCCATTGTTTAACAGAAAAAAACTCAATGTCCCGTCCTTTCCTAAGTTCCTTGTGTATTTATTTAAAATCAGCAACTTGACTTTCATTTTGTGTAATAATATTCAGAGAGAAAACTTTCCCCATCCAAAAAGTTTCTTTAAAAAAAGTGCTCCTTTCTATACAAACGGGTATGTCAACATAAAAAAAAGTTTAACTAAAAAGAGCGATAGGGAGTGTGGCCAGTACGTCGCAAGACGCTCTTGAAATCCTTTAACATATTTTATACTACTATACCTGTCATAATATAGAGAAAAATGAACGACTACATCACTCCATCATATAGATCGTCAAACGCACAAGTTTCAACACATCAAATGCACTTCACGGTTTATTCATCCATCTACATCTCCTCTTCTCCTTTTTCTCTTTTTGTTATCATCTTCGTTTTCCTCATAGGCCTCTGTAATATTATCGAGCGACATGCCCATGGCTTGGAATTTTTATGCTATACGAACACAGTATATATGGTATATATTGCGTTTGGAAACCATCAGTAGTAGTTGCAGCCTCTGGACACATATTTTTTACATGAATGACTATAATGGAACAGAAGACGTTGTGGTAGAGTATGTAGTTGAGCAGCATCTGTGCACTGTGCAAGCATGTGGTTAACTAAAGAAGATGAAAGAGCACTCTCCTTCTACTCTATACTTTCATGATGGAGTTTACTTTCTCTCTGAAGTGAATTCTCTTTTTTGTTGAGAAACAAAAATATTGACCATGAATCTAACCAATACACTGTCCAGTTACGTGACGAGAAAGGCCAAATATTGTTTTGTTTCTCCGCTTGTACTTCTCATATTTACTCAACTTCTGCTTCCGACAGTATATTGTCTGTCTGGTGTTTTCGTTGTGTTGTGCTGGTAAACAGAGATGACAATGATATAGTCTCTCCTTCACTCACTCCATCCGTTACATTTACAGATTCCTCTTTGTTTCTACAAGCAGTCGGCTTCTACGTCAAAAACAAAAGCAGCAGCGAGAAGAAAGGCTGTAATAACAGTAATCACACTGAGTACGCATCTATATTGCTTATTGAACGGACACCGTTTGTACTTGACCGACGGAAACGTGACATTGTACAACTGCAAACAGTGTGCACGCAGAGAATTTTATGGGAAAGGCAGAACATTATATCTATGATGTATTCCGTCTGTATCTTATGTTACGGTATATTATAAAACTCTGATCTAAACATAGCGCACAATATCAATTTGATAGAGTAAAAGGTAATTACAATGCAAGCATGCATATATTGAAGCTGGGTTGTCGAATTATTTGTGAGCAAAAAGTAATTATGTATTATATGGTTTGAAATGGGTATTCAGTTGTTTCATCAAATATCGTTGAACGAATATTGGCATAAACGTAGAGTTTATATAATTCAACATCTTATGATTCCTACACCATTATGTACATTGAAACAGACACTTCCATTGTAAACAAGACCCATAGAGTAGTTATGAGAATCAAGAATAGTGTGTTGTTTCAGAAACTTCACTCACGAAATAATGTCTCTTACAAAACTGTTGTTTTTGCAGCAATGATCCTGCATACGATTATAAATTGAGCTAAAAACAGTTACAGCACATGTGCGTAGGAGGCACAAAATACAGAGTCCCTGCTGTAATAGACAATAAAAATACAATTATTCCAAATCACATTTTGGCAAACTAAAAGTTTATTGCATACATTAATATAATGCCCGGGTGATTATATGAACGTTACAAGTAATACCGAATAGAAGTATAAGCCTACATGCATATAATATAAAAGTGCACTTTGCAAAATGTCCTTTCTTGGAAGAGAAAAAAGATGATAGAGGAAAAAGGATTACGTTTTCATCTTTGTATCTGTCTCCTCTTCTTTATGCAATAATACGACAGAGACAGCTACTTTATTTTATCTCCAACGTTTTGTACATTCAGCAAGCACAAGCAACCGTCGTGTTGGTTAGTGGTGAAGCTAGATGAAGACGAGGAGTACAAAAAGGAAACTCTTACCTTTTGCTTGCTACAAGTTTTGCACATATATGAGTGTCTCTATTTTGGACCATATAATAGATGAAAAGCTAGCCGATATTACTTTACAAAAACTATAAAGCAATTCTCTATTATATAAAAAAGTAAATTTATATAAAGTTCGTTTAGGTACTTCAGTTATAAATATATAGTAAAAGCGATGAAAATGAAATGCATAAAATATATATGTATATGCTCATATCACTGTAACTCTTTACTTGTGCAAATTGTAATTCTTTTTCTCATCTGATTCCTCCTTTCTACACTTTTCAACAACCTTCTCTACTTTTGCTCTGTCGTTCTCTCTCTTTCCGTCTGTCATTTAAAAGTAGGAATGAGTGCCGTTCATTTTTTAGGGAAATGAGCCAAAATGGTTTCGCTCTCCGTGTCCAAGTCCAACCAAAAAGTTGCGTAGTTCAATAAAATACACTGCCAGTTTTTTGCCACTGATGCCACTAGTTTTACTGTCCCATACACGCACCACGGCTACCACGATATCTTTTGATATAATCTTATTCGTAGTTCTTTTCGGTTTATATTTTACTGAGATGAATTGCTTAAGCAAAACCTATTTATTTATTACAAAACGGCTAGAGTATTATATTCACAAGAATCGCAAGTGATGG
>JAQIXW010001129.1:0-21389 GCA_034700685.1 Willowsia buskii
ATAAAAATAATTATCATGGCTTTGCTCGCGTAAAAGATTTTGAAATGAGTCATAAAATCAAAAGGGAGCTGGATAAGAAGTAGAACCAAGACCGCCTTTGCCCTTCAATGTACTGTCCATATTTGTAATGAAAAGAGCATATTTGGAAATCGAAATCACCGTTGCCAATGGAGCTATTTGAGTATATCTTGGGCATAGGCATGTGTAAACCTAAGTTGAGTTTCGGAATAGAAGAAAGGATACTTGATGTTTCGTCATCATGACCGCACCAAAAATATCTACTATTCACCTTACTGACTAGTGGCTACCATTACAAAAAAATAATAATTACGAACTCATCATTAGTGTGAAGGTAGCCATAATGATGAATGAGTAATCCTGCTTCTAGCTGTGGGACGGTAGAAGTTTGTTGTGGAAATAGGAGATGCTTACGATTATATTGGTGGTACTGGGAATTTTTTTCGAGGTTTCCCATCATGTTCATTTGATCAAATCATGATGCTGTGGTTTGAGAAGCAATTAATTTGAAGCTCAGTTTTTCTGGATTACTTTGATTGCCTTAATTGACAGTCTGTCATGCATTAGGTAAACCAAGGGATTTCCTTGATATCTAGAAATATGTATGAAGTTTTATTGGTTTTTTAGTGAAAGAAATATTGAAGTTACACGTTACCTTTTTAGCGAACAAAAAATAGATTTCATTAGAAATTCGTCAACACTTTCAGTTAAGTCTCAACAAGGGTTTTGAAAGAACGTGAAAGTCAACCACTATGTAAGAATATCGGAACTCATCAAAACCACCTTGGTTTTACTCACGCAGCAAACTATTTGATGTATATTTTAAAGAACTCAAAACTAGATCATTATAACGCACTATTACACATTAGGATTAAAAGAATTGTGAATAAATGTGTGTAATGTTTTGCACATCAAAGCTATGTATATTTTTTAAGTAAGCATTTTTTGCTTTGATCATTCATAAAATAGAAACGGTAGTTATATAAGTACATAGTACAAAGCAACGATGTACAAGCTCAAAGGAAAGACAGGGTGGAGAAAACGGAATGGGGGTTACTGTTTGATGCTGCAGCACCTGTACACTTACACTAATCATTCTTATCACTCAATATGCACATACTCATCGTTAATGAGCTGCTGTAGCATACATACACATTACTGCAATTGTAGACGTCAGACCGATTCTATGATAATGGGCCAGTGATGGGACATTATTATTATTACTATTTCAGCAAAAATGGTCAGAGAGTCAGCAGACTTGGAATTCGTGTGTGGGTAAAAATAGGAATGATAATGACAGCCAACCAATTGAAGATGTACCAAAATACAGAAGTAAAAAAGTACTCGGAGTAAGATGTATGATCAAGTATATTACGGAGACACTTAAAGCCTGAGTAGATGGGAACTGACTGTTGAGCGACCTTCGGCTGAGTGTCAGCTTTTACCCAACGTTACTTTATACTCAGTGCTAATCAATTTGTTGATTCAAAGACTGAGTAAGTAAGCGTTTTATCTTAACAAAAAAAATTATATTACAAGATTGCTTGCCACGCAACCGGCAAAAATACGACAAACAACACCAATACTTTTCTGGAGAAAAATCGCTCACCGTTACTTTATAACATTTCATTTCTCCTCGAATGATGATTTTTGGGAGTGATTGCCTTCTTTTATCGCTATGAGGTTTGAAATACTTTGTAAAATATGTTCCCTTACCTCATCCCATACTCGTTTTGAGAGAAGTATCAGATGGTGCATTTAGCAATGTGACCATCGATATGTGCAAAACACGCATGCATACCATGCATGCATGCATGTCATTACAATTATTTTTGTAGCTTTTGCTAAAGAGCATGACTAGGCAAAACACAGTACTCTTTTTGAGACATGATTAGAGATGAAATGACGTGAAAATTGCTACGCTGCTTTGGCGCATATTATCCTTCTTGTAGAGAACTGAAAGGAGAAAAAGACGAGACTTGAGAAAGAGAAAAAAAAGTTTTTCGTCCATTATCATTATTATCAGCATGATAATTTTAAAAACACTATTGCCATATGCACACATGAAAGGAGGCAGACTTTATGTTGAATACGCAAAAGACAGAGAGCTCTTTCATGGCTGTTTAAGATGTGTTTTTAAAGAAGGATTGCAAAAAAGAAAAAGAGGAGGACAACGACGATACTCTTTGAAGAAGAGTTCCATTTTTGTCCTCTTGTTTCTTTTTAGTAGCAAACTTCATCTCCGTATATTCTAAATTTATCCACTTTTTAAAACGAGAGGAGCAATGAGCAGAGAACATTTCATGTGAGGAATGCACATATCTCTGGTGCATACTAAAAATATTATAAAAATCACTTGTTCCGTTTTGTTCCTCATGAAGTCATCTTCTTCTTCTTCGTGTCTTGACCGTACCTCCAAAATCTTATCTCTGATGTTTTCTTAACGCTCTCGCTTTAGCGTTATTACATGTGTGATTATTATTATTGCATTGATTCGCCCATACTGCTACAACCCATTCTTCTTTTTATCTCTCGTTAATGTACAAGCATTGTTGATAAAAAATGAAAAGAGAATGAACCTTAATCACATTACAAAAGGGTAAATACACGGATGATGGTGACGGTGGAAGAACTTTACTTTACATGATTTAACACTGTAGTAAAGGTAGTGGTAGCAGTGATTATAGTAAAAGTGGTCGTGTCTGTGTGGTGTGGTGAGCTGGTGAATGAATAAAAGAGCCGTCTTTTCTATTAATGGCTGAAAATGGGATGTGCGCTATGAACTTGTAATTCAAACAGATATAATATTATGCTTACAATGCGCGTACTATTCTTGGTTTGCTTACGTATATGGAGTGATGGAAAATCTGCCGAGAGTTGCATATGGGACTGAAGGTACTTTGAATTGCATTACATGCATGCGTGCTTGACCGAAATAACGCAGGTTTAAAAATTAAAATATAATAAATACCTTGTTCATTTCTGAGGTGCAGTCGTGCAAAAGCGATATTGTTGCGTCACCATTATCAATAATGCTATGCGACATACATTGTCATCTACTTAATGTGCACCTATATGTATGCGTACTGCTTTCAGTAAAATTTAGTAATAGTGTGTCAGATGAAAAAAGGGGTAGATAAACAACCAATGTTTTTGCTTTGCCTGATGATCATTTTTGCATTGATCTGCCTATGTGAATTGAAAGTGTCCAGTTTAATGTCATCGTCATGAAGAAGGATTGCAATTGAAATACTACCATTTACAATCAACCCATTCATTCTTCTCATTTTCTTTTATCTTTCCATATCTTGATGATCATGATGATGAATGTGGAAAATTTGATAGACGCTTTTATTTTCCCCTCTCGTATGATAAATATTGTGCATTACTGTTTTGCATTTAATGAACGCAAAGCTTTTCCAAAGTGCATGTGAGGTGATTTGCATACATTACAGAGATGTTTTTTTTCCGCTATAGGCAAGGCAACTTGGGAATGCATAGGTACATAAAATATGACAGACGGTGCAATATTATATTTCCTTTTGCTTTGTGTGAGGTGAATGAGGTACCGGATTATAAATCGATGTTTGTTTCATGCTGATAGTTGGTGGTTAGCGGAGCTAGTATAAGATTTACCTGCTCAACTTGAGAGAGCACGAAAAACAGTGAATTATTTTTGTTCGACTGATCTCCTCATAACTACTGTGAGTTATCACATCACAACAACCACCTCAATGGGAAGGTACTACCATAAAAATAGCGAAACAGAAATGTTCTGCTTCACTCTAGTGGAAAAGATATCAGTTCACATTACATGTCAACAGTATCGTGGACGCAGTATATTATACCACGAGATATTATTGATTAAGAATGTGATCACCTTTACGGAAAACACACGTTGTCATAATATTTATGACATGACATCCATTAAACTTGCGAGAACTGAAAATGTCGTGACTTGGTCATTCTAAAAAGAATTTGTATACTTTTTTTATCAACTTTGTCATTTCTAGATTTTTTCGTTTGCTCCCAACAAATCTTGTTCCTTGTAAAAAGTAAGCGATATACGTAAAGTAACTTAAGTACTATTCACAAGCTTGTCTGCAAAGCGTAAAAAGGGTTTCCGGAATCAATGAGATATATAGAAATTATTCATTGCATGCTCATTTAATTGCCAAAGTCATTGATCATTTGAGAATTTTGAGATTCGCCCTGAGTAGAGCTCACACATTGAATGGCTATTTACTTTATAAAATATCATGTTTGTTTGCCAGTGGACATCTGCCTCTTTACAATTCATAAATATCTTTGACAAATAAAAAAGAATGCTTTGCTAATAATTTATGACATTCCGCCGTCAAATGATTTTAATCTCGCTGTACCTATCCATGAGCATATTATAGCATTTATAATATTACCTGTAATTTTCGTGTAGACTATTCACAGCATTTTTTATGACGATTACAACCATGTAAAGAAAATATTGTGTCTGCTAAGTATTTGTTTATTTTACCCGACTGACATTTAGTTTTTTTGTCTTATGATCTTTCTAATTCATATCTAAAGAATGCACCGTGTCCTAAGAGTAGATATGATAGATATGTTACACGTTCTTGTCCACTGTCATCATTATGTTTTCTTTATGAGACACGCAAAGTATCAACAAACTTTTATTTTATTGTTTTCAAAGATTAGTAGAGTAGTTGTTTCGTCCCCGGTCCTTGTCTCAGCTTAGGCCATATGACCATGATTATGCAGTCATCACTGTTGTTATCGTGTGGTTGTTAGTAGAATGGATTTTTAGGTATTTACTTTTGGCAGATGAATCTTTTTGTTTGCTGCGATTCTGTGTGTAAGCACATTCCCCAGTGACAGTTATTGCTGCGTTTATTTTATCTGCTCATTTTCAAAATATCAAAAGGGTACTTGGTACTTCCACTGATGAGCTTATGCCAATATATTATTCTATCAATGATTTGAAGAAATCAATTGAATAACCAAACTAATGATTCGTAGTTCTTTGAAACTGTAATGACAGAAAATTTATATTCCAAAAAAGCATTATTTAAACTTGGTCAGCATCATTATCATTAAAATAATTCAAAAACTGAAATCCATACGAAATATCGAGAATGAAATGAGTGAATATATTGCGACAATAAAAATTGTTTCTATTGTTCTCAACGTTAAGAAATGTTCCAGCCGTATAACTAGTGCTCCACAACAAAGAACAAGATCAACAATCAACACGGTATTTACATAAGTACTCTGACAAACCTTTACATAGAAACCGTTTTTGTTGCTCAGTAGTTTTCATCATTTCTATTGATGCATTCTCTAGTCGCTAGATAACAAAGAATCAGAGAGTGGTGGAGAGAGAGAGAGAGTAGACCAGGGGGTCGGAAACCGGTGTAAGATGTCTGTGAGGCTTTTTTATTTGGTAATTTAAAATGACATGAACTAGTGTAATTTGGCTCATTTGCCTTATGAAACTTGTCAATACGAGTTTCATGTTCGTCATTACTTTATCCACAAGCATGGCTTTCTTCTTGTGTATCCTGTTGTGAGGGTTTACTTTCTTGACGCTTGCTCTTTTTTATTGTATAAAACTACACAACACATGTGTTTATGCAGACATTGTTTCTTTGCACAAAGGGAACCGTCTTCTTTCTAAAGTTACCAGAGAAACATCATATAACAACTATACAACCAACGTCCCATGTGGAGTTCTGTCTTACAATTATTTTACCCTGCTTCTCTATTACAGTGCGATCCCATCATAACATTAACCACCGAAAATTTATGAGGAACCTGAGTGCATCTTTTGTCATCTAGGGAAAAACGTTATTTTTTTAGCGAGTAACAAAAAAACTTACGACAGACAAATAAACGTAAACAATAAAAATTGAGTAAAAATCGATGAGAAAGAAAAGGGCATAATAATCTCTTTACGAAGATTTTCCACATGCGTAATTTGTAAGTTTGTAATCTTCGTTCATCATCCAAAAGCTAAGTTGCTATTTTGCAGTAATCGGATAAACCGGTATGTATTAAAATCAATTAAGCAGATAGAAGATACTGCCTCCAAAATGTGCTTCTTTTTAAAACCAACAAAGATGAACCCATAAAATACGAGGTGGACTTTAGGAGAGAAAAAACTGCATTGTTATTACAACATCACACACACACACAAGCAGTATGTATTGGTGGATAGTTTCCTATTTTAAAAATCCTGTTCAGCAGCAGCTCCACCAAATATTGCGTTTTATATATCTCGACAAACTGGGATCTTAAAGTTGTGTATCCTGCTGCTTATGGTCTCTTGTAGGAACACAGCTGGAAAAAAAGTAGCGACAAGAGTGATTACCAGCAGTTGACCTAACTATTTTGCAAGAAATCACAAAAAAATATGAGCCACGATTTGCCTCGAGGAGAAGCAACGAAAAAAGTGAAGTGAGGAGAGATGCTGTTACTTTACTGTCAGATAACTCTAAAATCCCCATTTGTTTCCCATTAAATGAAAAGTCTGTGCAAGCAACATCATGCAATGCTGGTATTTCACATAGGAGAAAAAGTCAACTTCAACCCGGATAGGAGCATTATCTCTTCATGATAAAGTCAAAGGTACACTATGGTAAAGTGGTGCTTGCAGGGGTTGTGGTTGGTTGTTATAAAGTCGTGATTAAATTAGTCATGCAAAAAATGTCTAGGGAGAGAAGAGAGAGAGGTCCTGTTTTTTTTCTTCATATTATTTTTATAATATGCACATCGCTCCTATTCTTTACTGTCTTTGATCACACAACACAATCACCATCAACAAATAATGATGAAGTATCTACATTTTTGATTTGCGTTCTTGCATCATCCTCATTATTGCCGTCGACAATAACATCGAGAGCATTATTACTGTAGAAATGATGAGGATGAGCAGTACGCATCAGTCAAAAAAGTGCGATTTTGCGAGTGGGCTTGATCTGAAGCAGCAGTCATTATTTACACACATCCTAGAAAAGACATGCAACAATATATGCCATTCTCTTCTTGGTGCAGAAATTCTAAATCCATGGATCATCATCAAAGTCATCAAAATTGAAATGTGTGCTTATCTGCAATATCATATGTGAGGAGTTGCAAAAGATTACTGAGATTCTGACATCATTTCTTCTTCACAATAACAAATGCATAATAATGTGATGAGGACGATGATGACCGTTTCATAGCAATACAGGTATTTTTTTAACTATATGTATTTTACATTTATATCTATTGCTTTCACGATTTCACACGAACTCGTGCTTGTAGAGCTCTCGAGAACTGCCGTTAAAGGTACAATAAAAGTAGCTACGAACATCCTTTCCACCTCCATATATTCTAACCACTAACTCTGCCACTATTGGATCATAAAATTTGTGGAGAAAAAGAGGTTTTTAACAAAAAATGAAAATAAACTGAGACAAGATACACAACAATGTATGCGGCTGTTTAAAAAAATTGTTTTTATTGCACTGCCGCTCTTCGTTTGACACCACCACACATACAACACAATAAAAACAACACGACACGTTGCAAGCGTTCAGTCAGAATATGTTAAAAGAGAGGGAGAGACCCCAAACAAGGTAAATTTGACAGGATTTTGACAAATCACCTATCCAAATTTAGATTACTTTATTGAGCTCAAATGTAAGTAGTAATAAATAATATTGAGAATCATAATATGTATGATGAAGGAGACTAGGAAACGAGATAATAAAAGCATAGCAAAACAAGAAGAATATAGATGATAAGATCTTGGGAAGAATACGTAGGACTTGAGGAATGCAATATAACTTTTTAATTTGCAGTTGAAGGTCGCTCACAGCATCATCATTTATTTATATCAACAGCACTCATAAACAATATAACTAGTTTGCATATTTAAATGAAGCCATTTCTTGAGCTTGTCAATATGTTTTTAAGACAGAGTGACGTAAAAAAATAAAGGTAGCAGTGACTTGATAGAAAAAAAAAGAAAAAAATGATACATCTAACTGTAAGAAAAAGTAGGTACATGGGTTGGGATAAAATTCATCGTGTGTGCTCATCTTGAGAGATGAAAACGGATATTGCATTAAGTTATAATGCGTAAAGTGTCATCATACCCGTCATCGTCATTTCTTTTTGCCTCTCTTTACATAATTTACTTTTTAAAGATGAGCATTTACAAGATGATGATTTGATTTTCATTCTCAACCATCCATCCAATCCAAGTTTATTTGGTTACCTACATAGAAGCTAATTTATGCATGATATTCATCGAATCAATGTAACAATAAAAAACATCTGTCCACTACAATGTCATTCCATTAGGAATAAAAAATAATGTTATTAGTATTTCTTACGTTTTGCAACGCAAATTAAATTTATTTTTCAGTTTAAAGTAGAAGAGGAGCTGGTCGTCAAGTCTAAAATAATGTATAATAAGCATGCATAATGCTTTGAAAAAGCAACTACTGGCCTGGTGTTTTTCTTGCACAACTGGCCATTTGTCTTTGACAAAAGTCATTTTCATCATCATGGCCGTTCTCACTGAATAATGAAAAAGGACTGACTAATTTATATTTATAATGCTACTTTTTCATCTGCCCATTCATCTCTGAGCTTGTAGGTAGGTATACTTGAGTTAATAGGAATGTCTGTGCATTTGTGCAAGCGAGCCAGTCCCACAAATTTTCCATGTGTCAATTGCAATTATGCAAAAGACTCTACTGTGGGTTATACGTACATAAATATTACAGGAGAGTGTGATTTTTCATCTGTTGCAGTCCTCACGTAACTTACCAAACCAACATTTTTTACATTTCCATTGATTTATTTGTTCCGAGTCAAACCACTCTATTCGAAGCTTCCAGGTCCATTATGGAAATAATCCATTTATCAATATTCACATCATTAGAAGAAACTGTTTACAACTTCTCTAGAAAAACGCAACCATAGCAATTTATGTACTAGAGCTTTAGAGGTACTAAACTAAAAGTAGAAGAAATGGTTTTTTTAAAACATTCTTTCGTTTTCCCTCTTTCAAAATGCCATTGAAAAAGTAGCTGACAAGAACAAGAGGCTTATTCCAAAGACTTATATAAAAAGAGGAAGCCAAAACCCAGGAGAAAGAAACGAGCAAATACTGAACACGTTATAATACAGAGAATGGTAGGAGTTGATATGGCAGAGTGAGAAGAAGGGGAAAACAAGAAAACAAAATAAATAAATAAGGTAAAAAATCAACTACTTGCTCGGATGTCAAGAAGAAACACCTCTTTGCACGCAAGCTACTTTTTTCTCTCGTCTTCGAGTGTGTATATTTTGTAAGAAGTTGTCGACATCATCTCTCGCAGAAAAAAAGGAATATATATGAGGATCATAATAATAATATCGTGGAACAGCTCAACGAAAAAAGCAACATCAATAACAGCAGCTACAGGAGCTGGGAATGCTATCAGAATCTACATTTTTTCTCTTGTTTATAGCATCTGAGTCACCATAAAACTGGAATGTTCGTAGTTATTACCGTAATGGTTATATAATGTGTAAATGCTTGTTTCTCTCTTGTTTTGGCATATGTCAGTAGTAATGGATAGATATACTACTTATTATAGGCGGATATTTTTATGTGATGTGTGTTTCTACGAAAAGGTTTCACATTCGCATTCTCTCATATCATCAACTTTTTTTTACTCGGGTAACCTGATACTCTTGCTCTTGATAATGTACCTATTATAGGAGATAATATATATAACATACCATTTCATAATCACGACAACAATAACACTACAAAAGGCAATTTACCTGATTCCGGGATCATCGTTTCATGGTCATCATGTTCCAACCCCCAGAAAATCTATCCTCCCTTTTTTTCCCGAGTCCGGTTAACTTGTAACAAAAATTTACTTTTTTGCTTGTTAATCTTGTCACATTCTTTTATATTTTTATGAACTTGCTATATCATTGATTATATTTAATTTCTATGGAATAAAGCACTCTGTGTGTTTTAGCTGGGCTCGTGTGACAATTACTTTCTCAACTGGCTATGTAAACCGCGGCCTCTGAGAGGATTGCATTTAACTTTTCCGGCACTTTTCTCGGCATGTGATGCACGCACGGCCAAAATGGACACGGATTTTAATTCTACTTTACATACTCTGATTGATAATATTACAAAGGTTTTTGTGTAAGTAGTTGTTTTGTTCCCAATCCCCTGCGGGTTTGGCCACATTTTACATTTAATTTGTATGGTACTTGAGACGAATGAACATGAAAACTTCAATTTCCTCTGAAGAACATCATTTTTGTGGTTGTGTTTTGTTGTCAAGAAAATGATTGATACTTAAAAATTGTACACATCCACATTAAAATGATTTTCATTGAAAAAAAAAAAACATTTTTCGTTCACATTTTGAAGAGTCATATAATAGCTTATTGGTCTCAAGGGGGTAGTAGCAATAAGGAAGAAGATGCCATGCTATCAGTGCAATATTCTGCACTGCAGTTTATTGCTGTGAAGTTGAAGTTTGTATTCATAAATGACACGAAATTACAAGATAATCTATTGCCCAACAAAACAATAATTCTTTTCTCTCGCGTATCTCTCCGCAGTTCTTTGGCAAAAATCAGTTAAAAAAGGTTGAAATTGAGGAAAACTTGTTGTGGTGTCAATTGTCCAATTTTCTATCATCCATATATGCATAGCTATATTTCATAAGTATAGTATGGGATTTTTCACTTTAAAAGAAAGAAATCTGTGCAGAAATTCATTTGTAACCGTCTCAGATGATCAGCACCACTTTGGGTCTCACAGAAGGGAGCCGTCTATCAAAAAAGAGAGAGCTGCTGTGCCGCGGCTTGCTTGCTTATGTTAGACCTACTACTAGCACTTGGCTTCATGTTTTTTTCCTTCGTCATCGTCACACGTTACAAACCGATAAACCAAAAAAAAATAACGAAAACTATCTTGGTAGATTGGAAGTATGAGTCCAATAATGTGGCCAATCGTTTTGAAGAAGCAGCCTCATTTTTCTGAAATATATCATGATGAGATGCAATAATATTATGCTAAAGTGGTTGTGTATACATCTCAGACTCTGACTTGATGATGTTGTGCAAAAATTGCTTTGGCAACTTTTACAAGAATGATCAGTTTTTAGGAAGACCTGATAAGAAAAAAGTTTTAGTATGGCGACTCATCAATTGTTAAGATCTATTCCTTGTTGTGACAGGATTCTATTCTCGGGCAGAAATAAACATATTCCAAGCACCGAGCAAAGATATGCACAAGCCAAGTGTACAGGTACGTGCCATTCTTCAGGCATAACAGTAGAAATACATGGAAAGATAAATGTATCAAGTGACACACAGGTCTTGTGCAAAACTGAAGACAGCAACCGCTGTGAATGTATCAAGACCACATGCTTACATCGAGGCGTTAAAAAAAATTGTCCGAGGGAGCAATAAAGGCCACCTGCACCAATACCGCCATCGCCAAACACCACAACCATCTTCGCTAACAATCATAATAATCTTACTATAGCAGCGGCCTGCGTTCTTATATATCGACAAGTAAAGTACATTGTTCGAAAGTAGGAGGCCTTTTCCACTGAAAGAGTAGAAGAGAGGTGGCCACAGACTAATAAAAATATAAATAATAATGTTAATAACAATAGCGCAAGCAAAAAAGGAGCAGTAGTGCAGCAGCATAGCGCGGTGAAATAATGTTGTGATTATTATTGGAGCAAGGTTGATTAATAGGTATGGCTTGGTTGGGGTCACGCCCAAAACCAATCGGGCTGTCATTAGTTGACTTGAAATGCGTGAGGTATTAATCACAATCAACAGCAACAGCAGAAATCGTTGATGATAGCTATAACCATTTTATTCCTGATAATCTTGTTCAAATGCAATTCTTTTTTTTTCTCCTTCTGTAAGCTCTCTCTCTCTCTCTCCGTCTCTGGTATTGCAACAAAACTAGAGTGCAACCACAACAACACATTCATACATTTTTTATGTCTTCGGGCAGAGTTGAAAGAAGTCTTGTGTCTTCCATTACTCTACGGTCAAGCAGGCATCACTAATGTGCTCCTGTTGTGAATCATTTGCGCTCACATCTTACAAAATACCTGCTGCTATAGATCCACTCTAACATGTGTAAAATCAAAATCATTACACACACGAATTGAAAATTATATTACTTTAAAATGAGAGCAAAAATTTTTCTGAAAATGGAAAAAGGAGGAGTAGTTCTTCCTTCACTTACATTAATAGACAGATAGTTTTTTTTTCGATTCACAATCTTTTGCCATTAGCAATGGCAATAAAGTCTATGAGAGATGGAATCATGACGAAGAGAAAATGTTCACACATTGACAACAAATAATAAAACCTCGTCATAAAACAGTAATAAGAAGGCATAAGCGGAGACAACAATCGGCATAACAGCCAGAAAAAAACGAAACATTTTCAGTAGTAAATTGACGAATGAATTCTAAACATGCACTGTGGTTTCTTGTCTTGTTTGTCCGTTTCTACCACTCCAATTGACATTTAATCTGTAATACTAACAGCACGTCTTATGAGATTTACCATTTACCCTACTTCTACTCATGACAGGTGTAGAGGTTTCTTTCTGCAAATGCAAACATATTGGTTTTCTTGTTGACGTTCAAAACTAACGTTTTGAGTGTGAACCAATATCTTGAGTTTTTTGAACTTTAATTAAAATCGTGCTGACCACCAAGTAAATTGATTTTAATGTCAAAAAATAGTAAAGTTTTCTGAGAAAACAGTTGGATGCGTGTGCTCATTTTGCACAAGATAAAATTTCCCCACTCTTTCCTGTCTTCTGTTAAATAGTTCCGTGAAAGATCAAATGAAAAGGCGTGGTAAAAATATCGCCAGTTATATGCCTGCCCCCATTTCACGAAATCTAATCAAGCGTGCGTCTCGTTAAGCACAAGAAGTTGGAAAAAGTAAATGAGAAAAAAAGTATGAAGTTCAGTGTTAATTCTAGTTGCAGTTCTGTTTTCATGGTCACTGTTTCGTTTTTTAAACCTGTCTCTAAGCCATTTTCAATAAGTGATGCCTTGACAACTGCTGACGTACTCTTTAGTCTGGTATTTTTGCAGGCGTATTTTGAAAATGTAAGCCGTTTCATATTACAAATATGTATTACTGTTACATATTATTTTGGATTAAATGCTTTCTGTATCTGCTTAACATAATAGAAACTATATCATGCTCATTTACACGTTTAAAAGGCAATAAATGAAGATATTATGTATTATGGTTCTCCTCAGATAAAGGATTCAAGTTCGGATGAGAGTTTTCCCGAAGCATATTTTAAGTAGATTACCCAACTCAAGTCATCGCTTCAAGCAGTTTTTATGTTGTTTTGTAGTAAGTTTTAAAGAACATGAATTCGGATGGAATACCACGTTCATAATCGTCAAGTTTCAAATTCTGACTTTTGACAGTTTCTCAATCTCAAGGAACTTTGTCCGCCTTTTTTATGAGTAATATTAGGAAACTGCAGGGCAGGTTCGAAATCTTTATGCCCTTTTGTTTCGATTCATAATAAATCGAGGTTATATATTTTCTGCACGATTTTGCCATAATTTCTCAAGTCGTTACTGCAATTGCTACTGTTCAGTTTATTGGTAGCCTTAGGATAGGAATGGAATGTGATAACAATACACTATACCACTGTGTAAAAATATCTATTGTTTTTTGCAGTTGTTCCAGTGCATCCATCATATTTATACATCTTCCTCACGATCGCATTATTATTTGGATACTTGAAGACAAAAAAATGAGCAAGACAATAAAATTCATTAAAAACGAAAACGAGCACACAATGAGGTTCCATAAAGAACCATACACCCATATTTAAGCGACTACTTGTTGCTGATGGCAATAGCGTGGGAATCTTAGGGAAGTACTTACTGGGTTGCTAGGATACAGTGAAGTTGTGCATTCATAGCACACAAATATGCCGCTTTTTACATACTTATGTGTAGTATTTCATTTTTTATCTATTCGGAAGAATCTCCCCATTTCTCTCTTTGTATGTTTGCGTTTAGACTCAGAACTGTACATTTATGGCGAATATCATCCTGATCATCACCATCTTGGGCGGCACGATAGCTTTTTGCAGATAGCCAAATGACTTTAACGAACTCAACATTTATTCCACTTTCATGACTTTTCTCAAGCTTTCTCTTAATGAACTCCATTTATTGCAGATTATTTCTCTTGCTCGGTGGTAGGTAGCTCATGAGTTCAGATTTTTATTGTAATGCTTAAAAAACTCCCACAGCTTTTATTTCTCTTGGGTTGCTCTTGCACTGAGAGACTGCCATGATCAAATTGCTTATTGTGATGACTGCCGGAATCCTTTGAATTATTGGAACTTTGTATGATGAAACTTTTATAAATATTCTAACAAAATAAATATTCATTCAAGGTAGTATCAACTTGGGAAAACTATAAGGTTACCTTATTATTAAGTCTTAAGGCTTGTTGATAAACGTGTTGCTAAAGAAAAAAGAAGATAAGTCTAGACTAGTCATTTTCTACTACTGACTAAAAAGTCGTAAAAAGTTTGAACTAATTATCATCACCATCATGTCATCTTTATATTAATTTTTTTCTCTACTCTTCCAAGTAAACTTGGTCGGTTTGGTGCTTACATGGCCGTCTCAAAATTGGAACATGCAATAGAAAGGGCGCAACAAAATGTTAGCAAATTGTTGTCATATTCTGCAGTAAAAATTTTGAGTTTTGAGAATCCCCGTTGTCAAAGTCTCATTCACCTCATGCGACAATAGTCAGTTCTTTTGACACACGATCAAATAGGTATGGCTTTAATCTATTTGGATTTTATTGAACCACAATATGTGTGCATGTTAATATATGCGGTTTTTTTTGCAAATGGGAGGATCGTCGGGGTTACAATAAATAATGACTCGTTCTATATATTATCAACACATGATCATCGTTATCTTGTATACAGCGAAAGATTTCAAGGGGTGTAATGTCTAAAATAATGGAAAGATATATTTGAAATCGTGCAAGTTATGTTAACATGATTGTAACCGTGCCACGTACATTACTTATTGTTCTCTTTGGATATTACCAGCCAATCACCATGTCCATCTTTTTTTTCAAGAAAAAGTCCCTTTATACATGAGGGCTCGGTGGTACAAAAATATCATAAGTATTTAAGTATACATAGATATTGAAATGGAAGATATCTATTCTTTTTCTCTTGTTTCTCATCATCACTCATCATCACATCTGTGATATGTAAGCAGAGGCGTTACTATTCACTTTAAATAATGTATAGGGACCCAAATATATTCACATAAATCAATGTGTTTTACGGTTTTGCGAATCATGGTACCAGGCAACCACAAAACTTATCATATGCTTGATATTATTTAAGTACCTATTCAATCTAAGGCAATTGTTATATAATGTATTTTATAGCTGGTAGTGATATCAGGTTCAAACTAGACGTGCCGATTCATCAGCATCACACCTACTAATATTTTCACTAGTTCTGCTTTCAGGAAACCAAGTTCTGTTCACAATTCTTGCAACTAGATATTTTTTTTCCATTGTTGTTGCCACACTTTGAAGTTTAAACATTCAAATTTTGTATGAAAAATATATAAATAGACAAAATTTTAAATTAACTCGAGTAAAAGGAATCGTTATTATGAAAGTTGATTTTAAAAAATAGGGATGAGTTAACTTGAAGCGGACGATAGGGACAGAAAAACAAAGAGGTCTTCAGCCATGGACTCTAGACTAGATAAGGGTTGACGATGATGATGTTGTTAATGATGACGATGATTAGAAAGGGATAATTTATAGTTCACTATTAAGCCGTATATGTACAAAGTACGTGCGTAGAAAGGCCTTTGCGATCACCAGGAGAGGAAGGAATGCCATCAAAATTATATCTGTGTTGAGGGCTCTTCTGAGCGAGTAAGCAACTAAAAAACAATTCGTTGGTTGACCAGTGCTGCGTTCCTCTTTCTCTTCTTCTTTCTGACAGTGAAGAGTCGTGTCGTGATGCTTGAGGTTAACTTATTACATGGAATGTCTCTGTTTCTCTGCGAATCGTCCTCCTCCTCATCCTCCTGAAAGTGACTGAGAACAAACTAGCTCAAGAAAAAAAAATCGTTAAAAAATAAATCTTTGAAGCTTACAGGGAGATAGAGATGAGTTGAAAATGAAAATGATCATCTTGATTTTAAAACAATATGTGTGGTGTTGTATTGCACATTTCATGATTCCGTTGCTCTATTGCAACGTTGCATTGTTTTCTGTCTTGTCCTTTCTTCTTGGCCTATATGGTCGTCGTGATGGTGATTACTACATTGTATAGGTATTTGGAGTTGAGTAAAAAATGAAACACCGACCGACCGGTCGCATTCTGCTATTTTTTCTGCTCAATACAACGCGAAGAGTAATAATATATTATAATCTGTCTTCATTCCTTCTCTACTTGTTAGTGGAAAGTCGTCGTTGACGACGACGTGAGCTCTTGGATGAACTTTGCTCTTCTTTTTTGTTGGAAGATGGAATCTCATTGACTTGACTAATTTTGGTGATATGAGATGAATTTTGCTATGATTGTCTGGTGGTGGATTTAAAACTTTAAAATGCTAGACTCACGCTTGCTTGGTTCGTGAAAACGTTTTCAAAAATGTAGTTGACAGCCAGAGAGAGAGAGAATATGTAACTTAATTAGTGATTGTACTTGAAAATGCAAAAAATACAAAGTTATTTTTTAAATGCTTAAAAAACTTTCACATAAATTGATGGGCCACGCATTGTAAAAGATGGTCACCAGGGTGCATACTAATTTTACACATTTTCATGTGAATCATCAATAAAGTAAGCTACAGCAACACCATTCCCATTATTCCGTCATCACAGCATGGTTGACGACTTGCCAAGCCTAGCTTTAATTAATGTAAAACGTAATAATAATGTTTAATGTCACTCGCCTTACAAACTTAAGCAATTAAACAAGAAGAGTGAATCTGCAAATAGCGTACTACGTAGGTATATGAATTTGGCAACAAAAAGCAATCCGAGCAGAGGGAGACATCAGAAGATGACCACCACCAGCACCAAAAGCGCTGTATAAATACCTACTTACAAAGGCTGTGTACGTGCCGAGAAATAAAATTAATGTTAATCGTGTTCGATGGCTTTTTTTGAGCGGTTATCTTGCACGCTGCCAGTACAAGTACTAATGAGGACGTGCTGTGTCATGAAAGTGAAAAATATCACTGCTTAATTACTGTCGATAAAATTGATAAAATGTAAATAAAATGGTACATGTGTACAAATGACTATATTGGAAACGTGCTCACTCAAAGGTTCTCCAATAATAGATTTTGATGCAACTGCATTTGCATTTTAAATTGCGTACAAAAATAGACAAGCTAGTTACATTGGTAATACATGGCAATAATAATCAGAGATTATCTCACACTATTAAACATCTTTAGAATGGAAATTGCACTCATGCATGCACTATTATGCATGTTTAAAAAATCATAACTTATAAATTAAGAATCGACAAGAAGAAATCTTTTTTCATAATCAAGAAAGGCTGGAAAACAAATCATCTTTCTGCGCTAACTAATGGTAGCGATGACAGTTGAATGTTTGAAAAAGTCATGTTCCGATTCGTTTCGTTATTGTTTAAAAGTTTAGTACGGACAGATTGTGTAGTCAACGTGTGAAGTGGCACCCATAAAAGCAAGCTATAAATTATTAACAGCAGTAATAATCTTCTCATTCTCGGACATACTCTGATTGCATCCTGTTCTACGAGACTAGCCGTAAATTAGTTCATTCTAAGAAAAAAAAAACTCATTCTCTTTCAGAAAGAAAATGTTTTTTTTTTCTTATGATTTCCATTCAAGAGTGCCTTGAATCTTTGAATTCTTGCTTCGCTCTCGTATGCTCTTTTGTCTACATCTTAATGATGAAATAGTGATTTAAGCTGTGTACATAGCGTATCAGTGTTTGCATCACGTATTTTCAGCTATTTACCAGCATTAGTTAATAAACTGTACTGCATGTGTGGTTAAGTTAAAAGAGCAGTTGGACAAAATGAGGCAATAAATCAATATAATGGCTGGTGGTGGTAGAGGAGGGGGAGGAGGTAGTAGTGTGGTTAGTTTGTTGACCATTCACCATCCTTATGATTAGAATGATATGATGGCGATGATGATAATGCTGATTGCTAATTTGTTTCACTTTTTTAAAACTGGAGTGTAACAAACCACTTTATAAATAATGTAATTGAATTATGGTCACACGACCAAATTCATGAATACATCTGCACATGTAAAATACACAGACACATTCCTTTGCATCGTCCCGTATCGAATATATAATCGGGTCTAACGATAGAATAATTCATCTTAAGAGTCATCTTCATGATCATGCCCATTGAATAATATTTTAATGAAAGGATGGACCATTATAATATATATATGGTGTGCATATGCACAATCTAATCTCTTCTAATGTGTGCACAGAGGCTGGCAAATGGGAGGAATTAGAAATAAAAAAGGCAACAAGGATATTTAAGCTGGTCACTTTATTCTCTCCCTCTCTCTCTCTCGTAAGAACATGATAAAAAAGACAAGAAGATGCGTTTTTTGATTGCACAATTAGAGGTTGGCAATGGGCTAACAGGTTTGCGTTTTACTTGGCAATAATCGATTCGCAGCTCGGCTCCCTATCTACTTTTGCTGCTTTATTAACTTACTTAGGCACTACATTTTGGTTTATTTGCAGGTCCTTGTTCATCTTTTATTTTCACAATTGTATTTATTTTGTACCGTTTTTGTTATTGTTGTGTTACTGCATTATTGTGCTACCAAAAAATGCTCCCTTTTATCATGATGAAGATAATTTGCTGGCAGTCATCAATTCTTCATCATCAACACACATCGTCGTTTTTTCAAAAAGTCACACAAAAGTAATGTGCATACGAATATGAGCTGGTGCCCTTTTAAGCCGGGCTCTGGCCAGGTTGTTTCAAATTCATTGAATAAAAACTGTTTTAGTTTTAGGTCGAACCAAGTACTTGATGGATGATATACACTTAATGTTACGTTACATATTAGAAAATTGCGAGCGATTTGATTCTTAATTGCAATCGAAGCTCAGTTTGAATTTTTTGTGTCTAAAAATTCTCAGATATTTTGATAAGCAAAAGAAATACTTTTAGATGCAAATTAGCACACTCACACACAAATAAAAGCTTCTTTTCTTGGTTTGTCGGCATGTTTCCCTTTCAAATCACTTACTGACAGAGTCAGCTGCTAAAATTATTGTATGACCACCATCAGCATTCCATTCTTTGATGGAGCTTTTAAAAGTCACTCATTAGATCATTATTTAGGCAGTTGGTTGCCTAGTAGAACTGAATGAAGGGTTGCATACAAGCACGTACCTACCCACCAAGAAGACAATGTGTTGCAGTAGTAGTTTTTTATTATTTCTTATTTTTTTCATGGTGTCAATCATGTTGCTGAAGATTTCCATCCACTAGTAGTGAGTGGACAAATAGACTGTCACACAAAAACAAAGTCATTGGGAAATTTGGCAATCTATTATAAATTAATCATAATAAATTAGCGTGAATAGAGTGAGTAGAAGGGCAGCGAAATGTGCCATTCAACAAGTTCAAAACAAGACAATAGGCAATAAGCAAAGCAATATATATACCTACACATTATACAATCATCATACACGAGGTTAAATATTTGCTGCAGTTTAATTGAATACTGCTTATCATGCATATTTATGACAGATTACGATTTTTTAAAGGAAAATCATGATGCGTTATGGCTTTTTTGTTGTTGTTGTTGTTGTTGCTCTTCTTCTAAAAGGGAAAATGTATCCTAAAAAAGTTAACAATAATAGTAAATAATGTAACAGTTTAATAGGTATTCTCCATTAGAGGTAAAGTATTATTGTTTAGCTTATAAGTATGATGATAAAAACGAGAGCAGAGCAGGAGGGAAGAGATAGAGAATGCATCTTCTCTGCTGCTACCATCATCAACACCACCACCTTCATTTCTTTGTCAAGAAGACGACAGCAAAATTATGACGAGGCTCTGATGATGATGATCATCATCAACAGCAGGATAGCGTCATCTCAAAAAGAAAAGATGAATGATTGACCAAGTGACAAGAAAGTAAACTCGTGGTGGTGACAATAGTTTAGCGCTTTTGCTCCCATTAGTCCAATTACTACAACAGCAAGCGAGCAGAGAAGAGCAACAATGAATTGCGATATTTTAAGTGAGCGTTGCGGTCGTGTCGTGACTTGATGAAAAGGATGATAGGGTACACACGTAAATTGTGGCATGGTGGTTGGCAGTGATGATGATGATGATGATGTTTGTTTGTAGTTGTGTACTTTCAAATTCATAACAATAACATGTACATTTCTATTGTTGATTGTAATGGACAACTCGTGTGTGGAATTATGCAGAAGATGAAGATTCAGAAGAGTGAGTAAAAAGTAAAGAGAGATTTAAATATCTCTCTGGTCATTCGAGGAAAAAAACAAGATGATGAGGAGGAAGAGAAGCAGCAGCTCTTTTAGTTGATGATATCGCATCTAACGTCTCATTATTCATTAATTGTCAACAGACATGCCCACTATTTGTCAACTTTACAGACATTTGTCTTCTCTTGATGAATCCTTGTCCTCCTCGAATGAATGAGTTGAAGAAAAAAGGAAAGGAAGAGTTGGGGCACATTTGTAAACATGTAGAATGCATTACAACATGAGTAACAATGGTTCATATATGAGGATGCGACAATGTTTCTTGAAGAACCAACTTAAACGTTGTTATATAAACAAGTGAGCACGCTATAAAAATGTAAATAGATGATTCTGTACATGTTGTTTCGTTTTTATTAAACTAGAAGAAATTATATGCTTCACTTTCACCTTGGAGCTTAAACAGCTAAAAAAATTCATTCATACATATTATATTGATCAGAAAACTCGCTAAATTGTGTATCAATTTAAGATGCAAAACTTTAAACAATTTAATATTTCATTAGATGCTCCAGAATAGCTAATAATATTAACTATAGATGTATCTACCACAGTCAATTAATAACGTCCTTACACGGGAGCCGTTTCAAAGAGACAGGAATGTTGTGTGCCGTAGTTGTTGGTTTTTTTCTGTTGTAGAAAGTTTTCCGTGTGTACACTCCTTGTCTTTGAAAGAATAATAGCAGTAGAACTAGGTTACTTAAATCGCGGAGGTGGAATTTAATAAA
>JAQIXW010001130.1:0-21378 GCA_034700685.1 Willowsia buskii
AATAAAATGCATATTGCGTTGTCGGCTTCTTGCTGATGACAAAAGGGGAAGACAAACATGGACAATAACATTGTGGATGGATCTGAATGAAAATGAAGAAAAATAATAAAAACGAATGAGCATTCTTGTTCCTCCTCCACCTCGTTTGCTTCTGTGGTCATAATATCAAAAATAACTTCTTGTGTCATGCTTCATCTCTCATCTTATCTTGAACCACTTGCCATAAGTAAATTGGACTCTGAGGAAAAATCTGGAGGAAATGCACTGGGAAACCAAAAATATTTTTGTTTCTCATCCCATGATCCAACAACCGTCTTTTGACCGTCGTCCCGTCCGAGTCTCTACCCCCAACCTTTCCTAAAAAACCACAGAATATATTTTCTCCAGCCATTTCATTTCCAGAAACACTAACTGCGTTATTTTCTCATGGAAAAATCTGCATCTGTTGTGATTGCAACGCTTGATGTTGGTACAGTACATCTGCATCTCACGTGCAAGGATAACTTCTGGATGGAACAAAACTTGTAAACTGCAGCAGTTGCAACTTTAACATCCAATCTCGGAAAAACCGGTTTTTCTTTCCCCTTTCCCCATCTCCTCGATTTATTCTTTCTTGATGATGAATACATGCACAAAATCTTGTTAAGTTTTGTTTCGTCCTATTTGGTTTGGTGATGCTGTCGCCGTCAAATGCTGTTTCCCGTCACGCCAAACCAAAATATATCTCGACAATCAAATCAGCAATAATCTCAGGGAAAACAAATTTCTCCAGTAGAACTGCAACCACCACCGGAGGACGACCAATTATCTCTAATGAAATTCAAACACACATGCAATATAGCATCGGCAAAAATATGATTTTCCATTTTCCCCTTTCTTACTCCAGCAGCATGATGTCGTCTCTGAATTATCTCACTGGTTTTTCCTCCCTCTGGAGAAAATTAAATATGATTTATGATTCGTTTTTATCATTCTCATTGTTTGATTTGATCACACAACTGCGGCCGTGACGCAACATTCAATAAATCCACAAAGTAATTGGCACTTCTTGTGCATATATAGTTTCGTGTGATCCTCAGAATAGAATGATGGCGATGGATGGTGGTGATAATTGGGAGAAAACGGATTTAAATCTTGGGAATTCATTGTTTATTTCGTATCTCATTATAACCCTTTCGTATTAGCATGCATGTTTTCTCAAAAAATCTAATCTAAAAATCTTGCAATGCCGCATGTGTGCAAGGGTGCATGTGTCACTTTTCCTTTTCGTTAGACAATTCATTCAGCCAAAATTTAGACTTAATCTAATTCGGCTAGTTTAATGAACCATGAAAGCAGTCTAATTCATAATTTAAAAATCAACAAAAAATGTATTTTTTATGCCACATTTGAATCTAATTAGATGGGAAATTAAATGTTGTGCTGGTTCTTTTCATCTAGTATTCACGATTACAGTAAAAACGAAAGGATTAGTACGAGAGGGTCCTTTCTTTACCTACTTACTCTTATGCAGATGGTGGTGATGTATGTATGGATTGATAATTGCGTTAGGGGATTTTTCATTTTTTTATTGTTTACTTTCATTTCAATATTTACATCAGTAGTACAACAAACGCTGCCTCTCCTAAAGTTGCCGCAACCAGCAGAGCTCAAGCTTTATAACTATTCTGCCTTGCCTATGACTAGGGAAGATGAGATATGAATGGCTTTGGCAGATGAACCATACGATACCTTTGGTCGTCTGCAGACTCAAAATTTCTATCTTTTTATTTACGAGCTCATACTTTAAGGTTAACAAAGTACAAAATCTAGTATAATGGTCGTGTTCGCATTCACAGCATAATCTCATATCTATACGTTTCATTCGCACCCATTTTCAATACACAGACACAGCCAGCAAAAATGCATTAAAGTCCAATAAAAAGATTAAGCTCAATCAAGCCAGCATTCTAATGTTAATAGTAGTTTCTGCTGTACTGTTTTCGTTTCTCTCTAGAAAAAAAAAATTTGCTTCATTGTGTGTTTTACATTTGTACTAACATCACAATAAATCGCAACCCAAACATAAAAGAAGTGTCTGCATTATTATCATAAATACATAACTTATTTTACTTTTTGTGAAAAAAATACTTCTCTGCTGACTGCAGCATCTTTGTGTACAATGGATCTCTGAATACCATAAGTATAAAATTTTATGAAAAGGTACAGAGTACATTATGCACTTTACTTTTTTTGTTGTGATTTTTACGCGCATGGCTAGCCGTGGGTAAAAATAGGTCTTTCTGTGTTGTATTTTTTTCAAAGGATCACCAACAAAAAATCACTATAATCATTCCAAATACATCCCAATAATAATCATTTACTATTACTACTGTGATCATGATCATCGCACTGAGAATCTAAATATTGCCGACTTGACTGTGTCAAAGCTGAAAACATGCGTTTTTACACGATGATGGTAATGCTATTAACACAATGTACAGTAAAGTAAATCATTTTTCTACAAAACTATTCGGCATCGGCTTTTTTACTGCAAAGTAAACAACACATTTGACACAATAAGAGACATTAAAACAGCCATTATTGAAGAGTAGAAGCAGATCTCACTTTGTTTACTCAAGTCATGTAACTGTTCATGTAGTTGAGTGGTTTAACATTGGTACAAATATTTTAATAGAAAAAAAGTGTCGACAAAATAGATTTTTTCGTAGGGCTTAGTAAATTGAATAAATAAATGCGTGAAAAAATATTTTGCAGTGGAGGCTCCTACCACCACCCGACGAGCAGTAGCAGCGGGGTACCATCAGATGAAACAGAAATAAAATTCCTGAAATGATATTTGCTCGTTGATGATAAGCTAATTTAAAAGATAGGCTAACAAAGAGAAAAATTTACTCAAAAGCAAATTGGTATGCATGAAAAATTGTTGTGTAGTCCCCACATTTATTAATGATATCTCATTTGTTCCAGAGGAGTCAAGCCAGCAAAACAAGCTGCCTTGCCATGTGTGAGTGCTGACAAAGTTGAATATTTGAATGGAATGGTGTCTAAAAATGTGTAAATCCTGTTAATTAATGGGATACTATGTGACAAACACAAAAAGATAAATAAATATGACAAAATGCTGAGTATCTCTAAACTAGTGACTCGAAATACTCTGTCGTCTGTAGGGAAGAGAAAAAAATATGCAAAAATTGGCTGTAGCGTTTTCATGTTGACAAGGCGGGTGGATTAGGAAAAGAAGAATGAAAAATGAGGAGTAAACAAACATGAACAGTTTTACATTTCAGTTGAGAAATTGTTTTGAAAATCCATTGCCAGAAGAAAGAAGAGCTTGTTCGCTTCTGCCACCATTGCTTTTGGTGATGTCATTGATGTCTTTATGCGTTTGGATTTTGTCGCCAGTGAGGATCAGGAACCTCTATATCGTCACTTGCTAAATTGCTAACGACTGAAACTCTGCTTGTTTTGTCGTCGACTGTCGACTTGATCAACAAGCCATTTTTTGTAGCTGTTTATCTCAATGTATGAATCTCCCCCGTTTAATAAACGCCTCTCTTTACAATAATTATTCTGATGGTGGCGATGATTATTTAAGCAGAGAAGTCAGAGTACGAAAGAGGTTTTAGTTGAAACGAGGTTGATTGAACCACGACTTGTGTCTACCTGACTGCCTAAATATTTCCGTTTTTGCGAACAAGACTTAAGGCCATTAACAAGCTTGAAGAACTCACTTAACTGCTGATGATGCTTGAAAAAATTATATAATTGCTTCTTACTTTTTTATTTTCTGGGGAAGAGAAAAAATGAGGAGGGTCCTTATATATTTTTGTGTCACTGACAAAAAATATAATTGTTGTCGGCAGGCGTCGGTGGTGGTGGTTGATTGTGCACAAAATATAATAAGCACCTGCATATATACATTCAAGTTGGGTCATTGTTGCGTGCACAAAATTGCCATTTTGTTGATGTTGGTGGGGGTTTTTATTCTACTAGTCTACATATTTTAATAAGTTTTTAGCAAGCTTGAATAGCAAGATAAAATTGATGCCAGACTACATACTGCATAATATTCAGCAGTCGAAGATGACGCCTGTTCGTTCTAGAATGTCAATGTCGAACGAAAATGTCACTGTTTATGGAGACATAACTGACGAGTATTTGGATCGGCTAAATTTTTCAGTTTTATGAATGAACAGTATGAAGACTTTTCCTTTGCAAGTGTACCATTTCCCAACAAATTATTTGAGAGAGTCAGAGCAATTTCACTAATGCCCTGTTAAACTACAAAAAAATAAGTTTCACGCAGCCATTTTCATGGCTCATCCATCGTCATAACCCTTAAACCATCTTGTTCAACTGCCTTCCTCATTTACAACCGTGCAATATACTTTTTACACCAAATCGCATTCTCCCACTTCTCATGTTCCTTTTGAACAACCTCTTCTGCAATAGCAGTTTTAAATACATTCACTCAGCAATTTAGAACAATGCAAAAATAATAGAATCAGAAATGCTATAAAATTACTTAATAGTCCTCAACAAAAGAAATGCTCTCTCTATTCATTTTGTTCTACCAATTCGAAACACATGCTTCTTCAGAGTTTAGCATCTTGTTTTGATGTAGATATAATGAGGATGACGACTAGAGAGATGAATAATGTTTGATATGCTTTGGTACATGTAACCTTGTGTAATTGAGTTTACCTACTTTTCCTTCAACAACAAAAATACCTACTTAACTTTTGTGCACTTTGCAAAATTGCATCATCAGAAAAAATAATAATCATATAATTTGCTTAAAAAGTGCAGTAGTACCAGAGGCAGAAGAAGAACAAGAGGTATAATCCTCCCTTCAGCTTTGTTTAGTAAACCTCATTTAAAATTCTACAGCCTTTAAACTGCTAATCATCCTATCTCACGCATATCATCTTTTTTTGCACCCATCCATCTCATCTTCACCTGAGATTTGCTTGCATCAATCAGAAATTTTTCAACTTGTTCATCATCATCATACCGTTACGTAACTTGTTTTCTGCTTATCATCTCCTTCTTTGAATCTAAATAAAAATGATGAGATTCACTGATTAAATTCCTTGATGCCCCAAAACTACAGGTTTTATTAAATTTTTTTGCACAATTGAAACCAAACCAAACCACCTCCGCCTTCTCATTTCGTATTCACGCAATAATAATCCATATAGTTATTTTTTTCGAAATCTAGTCATCTCTGTCATTTGCTATGTATCTGGATCAAAATACTCAATTCAAAAGTTCAAGGTTTCGTAATAACTTTATATCACATCACATAATATTATGTTTTGATTCTGTCTCTAAAGACCTGTCTTTGACGATGATGACATTGACGACAAGGAATCTATGTAGGTATCGCCAAAATCTTCACCACCACAAACATTATTTTTATTACGCGCGTTGATTTCAAGAACAAACAATATTTGCAAATTGATACGTTTTTCTAAACAATCAACACCGTCATCATCTAGTGTACATATCATTTTTCATGATTTTCTTCTGTTCTTTTCTGTGGCTTCTCCGGTTTCCTCCGACCTGATTTCCTTTCTTGAATAGGTAATCACAATAATGATGGGTTTTATAGTCTACGTTTAAAGTAGCCTCTTTATGATACACACCATGCCACACTTTTTTTAGTAAGATTTTTGTGCTCTTAAGACAGGTGAAAAATTACATGCGCATATTCTCAAATGAATGGCTGATTTGAGGAGATCAAGTATCGCCACAACTTTTTTACGAGTTGGTTGACTTGCTTACTCATGCAATCCCAGTCCCACACACAGAAACGCTACGGTGGCATTATGGCATCCTGTCTTGTGACTTTTTATGAAAGTCTGTGATTTACAAATGTTGAAAAAAGATTAAATGCACAAATGACAAAATCTTTAGACAGACGGCAAATGTAAGCCGTGAAAATGGATCTCTCCTCAATTCAATGATTTTCTGACTGATGATCTGATTCGATTTGGTTTTTTATAAGTATATTTAGTGGAGGAGGAGACGGATGAGGGGACGGTCGAGAAAGGAAAATAAAATGAGGATGAATCACACGCAATTTAATCTATTAAGCAGCGTGTCACATTACATTAGTAGAATTTTTATTGAACAATGTCAGTTTTTTTCTTTTCTTCTTATGTTTTTGTGTGGTGGAATGGGATCGTCTTGTGCTCTACATTTTTTTTAATTTCAAGATTATTTGCATAAAATTCCTGTGGTTTCGTTTGCGACACTCACATAAATTTAAAATGATTAAAAATAATGTCCGTTAAAGAGTCGAGATTTAACCACACACAAGAATCACGACGAAATCTTTGCTGCAATATAATTCATTACCATTTTTAGAGCTCAAGAAAATATTAGTTCGACGCGTTGAATAATTAGGCATACGGCTGTTGGCAATATGGCACACAGACAAACTGACAGGAATTCATAAAAATGTTGGGTCAGCGAGTAGTGTAGTTTTTATAGCCATAAATAATATGTAAGGTTTCTCAACTTCCCGTTTCCTCCACACATATTCCCTCCACCTCTCATCATTAGAAAAATGTGTGTTGGATGGTGTGTGCGCCTGCTGCTTCCTGTCACAAGAAATATGATCCTTTTTCATACATCACTTCATATGTTGCATTTTAACAAGTTGAGGCCATTCATGCCAAATAAACACACAGCTTGAGACTCTGTTATTTTTCCGAAAAATTATATCGCATTTAAAGAGAGGACGAAAGGATCATGCGGAACGAACAGAGAACACATTTTTATGGACATTGGTATTACGACGATATTCATGGAAAACGTGTATGGGTCGGTAGTTTGAAAAGCGATTCATAGGAAGAAATTATCTGTCAATATTTATGCAAATTTTTTTCATTATTGGGGATAAAAGACCAAAATAGTCGGCATTATATGATTTTTGGCAGAGACCAACCGCCGCCGCGACCAACGACCATCAAAAAATAACAAAAGCTTAAGCTCGTAATGACACAAGCCATTAAAGCCCAAGTCTATATGGATCATTACAGCTCATTTGGCTGTTTTTTTGGCATGTCGAAAGGGAAAACATTGGGAGAAAAGTTTATCCAATTTCAGCCTTGAAGCTTCCAAAGAATGGAACCTATTGATGTTGCGTATTATCAAACAATAGAGCTCCATTAGAAAAACAACAGCATTTACTCCTCTTTGTCTTTCCATTTTTGTGACTGCGCGTGTGAAAAAAGGGACATAACAAAAAAGCTCATAATGAGTCTCAAGAGAGCAATAATAGCTTCTATACTGTGCATTTTTTCAGGAGAAAAAAATACACAACACCCATTAATAGCAGCAGAGTCCACTTTCCCCCGTGATGATGAGCCTTCCAGAATAATGTTGATTCCTTGTTTGTGATTTTTATACAAGAGAACAAGGAGGAGGAGTAGAGTACTGTAATTTTGTGATCATGTTATTTTTATGGCTTCAGTCACATTACATGTTTATTTTAGCAGGGACAAAAAATGCAATCACGCTGAGGCTTAATGATAATTGTGCAATGTGACTTGGTCTGCGGTGGCGATGATGGTGGATTGGCATTGCTTCCGTTCTTGATTTGATCATGCGTCGTCGTCAATACATCGATGATCTATAAATTTCTCATGAGCATGAGAGTCCTTGGTTTGGATTTTGGAAGTAGTGTATGGTCTAGACTTATGTCATGAATATGAGGTTATGTGATGGGGAAGAAGGGGAATTACAAAACAAAAAAAACAAACGCGAACTATAGTGCATAAACTGTGAGCTCCTATGAAAAACGAAAAGGGTATGCATACAGTTTTTTGTAAGGTTCGCGTCATAGTTCTTCGTCTCGTGTATGATTGGCGGGTGAGCATATTTGTAAATCCAGTATCGCCACAACTTTTTTACGGGTTCCTGGTTGACTTGATCATTTTTTTGCATCCTATCATGCCTTATAGCTTGTGGCTAATTGGTAAATGAATCTCTCATCTCTCCTTCCAAGATCGTACGGATTCGATCAGGGTGCTTATATGTATATATGGAAGAGGAGGAGACTGATGAGGGGACGGTCGAAAAAGGAAAATAAAATGAGGATGAATCACACGCAATTTAATCTATTAAGCAGCGTGTCACATTACTTGACATTATTTTTATTTAAAAATGTCAGTTGGTCAGTTTTTTACTTTCATTTTGTGTGATGGAATGCTGTCTTGAGCTCTACATTTCTCATTTTAATATTACTTGCATAAAAATTCCTGCGGTATCGATTGCAATACTCACACAAATTTTACATGGTAAAAAAAATTTGTCCGTTCGGGCTTCGGTGACAAAACTTGCTAATTTTGAGGGTGGTTATAAGCACACAATTTAAAAAAAAATCACTACGACTTCAGCTTCGGCGACACAACCAAAGCCTGTCCATCTATAGAAACGTCCTTTGTAAAAAATGGTTCGGCTGCTGCAACGTCCGCAAATTTCACCGACGTTACTCCATCCTCCATTTGGATCTTCGCACCTGGGAATAGCTTCTTCAACTTTTTCTCATCAGTTCCCGCCGGTACGTTCATAATGCTTAGCCTAAAGAACAAATTTGTAATAAGTTGGAGGAAACATGATTTGAGAAATCCAAAGTTTACATTAAATAAACTGGCTTACGTGGTCAGATCGTAAATGGCTGGATCAAATGAGATGTTTCCACTAACAGCCGAAACGGGTAATGTTTTGCCGCCCTTATCTTTCTTCCCCTTCTTGCCCTTACCATCATCGGCGGCAGCGACTTCACCACCCGCACCCTCAGCTGCTGCAGGCTCCTTATCTTTCTTGCCCTTTCCTTTCTTACCCTTCCCTTCATCTGCGGCAGCGGCAGCGACTTCACCACCCGCACCCTCAGCTGCTGCAGGCTCCTTATCTTTCTTGCCCTTTCCAGGTTTATCTCCTTTCTTCTTGTCTGCTGGCTCCGTTTCAGAGGTACTGGGTGGTGGAGCTGCATCCGATTTCTTCTTTCCTTTTCCCGAAATTGGAGGTAGTATAGGTGGCAGGTTCATGTTCGCATCTGTCTCAGACGTAAGGGGATTTTCGGTAGCGGTGGTGGAGGTCATAGACATTGATGTATCGGTTGGCGCCATTGGTGCGTAAGCACCACCACCACCAGCAGCGTGACCAGCGGATCCAGTTGAGTGTCGTTTGGTGGAGATTGGATGTTTTGCGACCTGATAAAAGGAAATACATTGATTTAACAGGTTGATAGTTGAACTCGAACTCATTTTAACGGGCTTTTTAAATGGAAATTTAAATGCTTACATATTTTTGGTAGCTGTCTTGTGGCACCATATCTGGATAATAGCCGAACGACCAAAAAAACATTCCACACTAAAAAGTTTTTTATGTTCGAAAATTAACCACTGAAGGAAGTGTTAAACTTTGAGATCACAATTTTAAATCTTATAGGAATTTTGCTTACAATAGTTTTATAAGGAAAAGTCTGAAATTTGCCAATATGCTCCCGAAAATCCCTAATCCACTGCCTCGTCGAAACTCGCCTCCATCCTGGTTTCCCTCCCATTGGGGGCACCCCTTGACCACCTCCAACATTCATTGGAGTAACGAATGGAGCAACGATATTCGTGGGTGTTGGTGTGTTCGATTTTTTGGCATTCTTTTTAATTATAGGTTCAGACTCTGTTGGAGGCACTGTTGAAGGCTCTGTTGGAGGCTCTGTTGGAGGCGCGGTGGGTAACCCGGCAAACACGTCGACTGACTCTGCCACGGTAGATTCTCCAGCTGGTGGGTTAGGTCCGGGTTCAGCTGTAGATTTGGCCTTTTTGTCCTTCTTATCCTTCTTTTCTTTCCCCATTTTTGTTAAGTCTCGGCTTCCAGGTTGTATCTTCTCTGTTGGTTGTTGATTATTAAGCTGCTTTGGCTTGGCTGATTTCTTAAATTACAAAATGGACTGCTTTTGTCAAAATGATATACTGATATTATGGCCGTATGGCCGTTGGTACAAAAGAAGTGTCCGGTGCCGCCTTTTCAGATTAGTAGTTTGATTCTAATATTGAATGTAGGTGGGAGGCGGGGGAAGATTTACTTCAAAATTTCATCACTGCCAAAGCCTAAATAACACTTGGTTGCCCAACTACACAGTTACTGTGACCTGTTATTTGGTGGTACGTTTTTTGCTCTTAAATCTGCTTAAATCTCATACTTAGATTTGGAATTTGGACTATTGCGGATGTGATGTGGATTCGACCTAGCAGGAGCACCATATTTTATGATTTTTGTACTCATGTAAATATTTCAGTGAGATAGATACATATGTACTTTTGCGATAAAAATTACTTCTTCAATGTCAATATTGTCTGTGTAGCTTAGCTAATAACTAATTAATTAGCCTTCAACAAAATTATTTTACCTCCAACGGCTCCATCGTCCATCCTTCCATCGTGTTTGTACAAAAATTTGGTTTTACTTCTTATGGTCAATGTCAATGCTTCAAATGTCCGTCAAGGTTGGTCTCAGTTTAGTGTCACGTAACATGCAAATTTTACGTTTTCGAAATTTTTAATTTCTTGTCGAAAGTTACTTATTTCAATTTCCCCAGTTTCATTTTCATCATAGCAGCAAGAGCAAGATGAGCATCTTTTGTCAATTGTCAACCATTTCTTCTTGCAGTTGCCTCGTATTACTTATATTCTCGTATATCTTTCTTCTGCTTTCAGTGTCAGCTATAATTTTTAACTCAAAAGTCATTTATCGATCCTCCTGATTTCTTTATTACGTACATTTTAGGTTTGGATACATTGTTTTGATTCGATTAGTCACACGAACAGACTGACGTTTCTTTTGATTGTTGAGTGAAAAAAATGGTCTCGTCGTTTGCAGCAAAAATCATAGGGTTAGGTAGGACTTTGTGTTGTGTGTTGCTTGTGGAACACTTAATTTCTTCAGACGATTCAGACAGTTCAGTTGTGTATTGTATTTGTGTTGAGCATTGTTGGGAAATTTGTCTGCCTTCACTTTTCTTTCGGCAGTCAAGGCATAAGGCGCACAGGCGCAGTAGTGGTAGAAGGTAGAACAGTATCATCAAAGGTGATTTTGTGTTCAGTGTTTTTCTTTAGAAACACGTTTTTTGCTCAGTGTGTGATTCAGTAATCATGATCTTTTTAAAAAATCGTCATGTTTTCATTTTTCATACTGCACCGAAAACGCTATGAACAGCGCAACTGAGCAGAGTAGAATATAGACAACAATAACAATACTTCCACTTTTTCATCTTTGTAAAAAACATTGGAGGAAAGATTTCATCTCTTTACTCAAGCTGCCCAAGCTATTTCCCCCCGCAGCTTAATGTTTTTTAATAGTTTTAAAATGGTCGTCTTACTTTTTTGCATGAAAAGATAAGCTAAATTCAAAGCTAGTGATTTAATTTGACTGGAAGAAAAAAGAAGGAATTTGGGGTTGAAAAATAGAAAGTTTTTAAAAGTTTCACGTAGACAGAGGAATTGAATGACAAGCGTGCTGATTTGATGATGGTCATTGGTTTCTAGTAACACGAATGGTTTGTTAAAAACTCTTTTTTTAGCATGATAACGTTTTTAGTAAGTTCCGTAAGCCTTCTTCAAACTGATGAGACAATCGTGCTCATCATCAAGGTAGTGCTTGTTTGTTTTATGGTTAATTAAAAGGTAGCTTGTGAGCTCGATTTTTAAATGCCATTTTTTCTGCGATGAAATTTCAGTCGCGTTTTAATAATCAAAAGTCAAACAAAAGCCGCTGGTGAGAAATTGTGAGCAGTGAGCGAAACCACTGACCACACATGGCGTTAATTACTCGGAAGAATGACAATGACGAAGCCGGCGTTCCGATGGTTTAATAAGAATTCTAGCAATTGCGGTGTTTGGTTTAGGTACGCGAGATGTTACACCGATCCTTGTTCCAGGTAGATCTTTAACGGTGGATTAGAAAATTGTCTTTTTTGCTAGTAAAGTAATATGTAATTTGGCTACTTTAATAATAACAAAGTAATTATGGAGTATGATGATGGGACAAAAGGCAATAAATTTTCAAGCAAGAATCTTTTCATTAAATTTAGCATGTAAATCACTCCACTCCATCGTCTCTAAAATAGGAAGCCATGGCCAGGTACTTATAATAGCAGATATAATTTTTGAATGAAAAGTACCTGAAGTCAAAGAAAATTACAATATTTTACCTTGAAATCGTTCCTTGACTTTGACAGCTAAAATGTGACTCATCCATATTCGTACATAATCATATCTGAATTTCTTGCAGATTCTAGATTAACATTAGCTACAAGAAAGAATAAGGCACGTCGCACTTGTTACATGTGGCATGACTCATATTTCAAATTTTTCAGCATGATCAATTTAACCATTTTTTATTGAAAACGGAACAAATAAGGATGAGGATGTGTACTCGCATGAAAATGAAAATTACTGATTGGATTTACCTGAGATGTATTCGAAGTACATCTCTGTCAAAATTGATCTCGGATGTGTGGATGTTTGCATAAGGCTGCTTAAAAATGATTAGATCACATTTTTCACGTAGATAATCATATTGGTCGTATTGGATGCATTTTATGACTCATTACATTAGCCAATGGCCACATTACTTTTTATATTGCTTCATAAACATTTTGGTAGAGTTTATTTACTGTTGCTCATCATCCATCAGTGATCATACCGCATCATATTCCACGAGATAAATCTCAAACAGTTTTAAAGAAACCCGCATCCGCTCGTCCGTATCTTTTTTAAAAAGGGTAAGCTTTTGGAAAATAAGATTTACCTGAAGAATTCTCTAAAGGAGTCTTTTTTTGTAATAACATTTTAAATGATTGGTTTTACGCAACAGTCCATGGCTAATATATGGTCAGCAAAGAAGCCAGCGAATCATCAAATCAAGCATATCGTAAAGTTCGCTCAAAACATTATCATCATCATCTCGCTTGTAAATTTGCTCCTAATAAGCATGTGGAAATGCACGTACTAAAAACGCTTGGATGTACTTAGGATTCTCTGCCACAAAGTCAAGAACAATTTTTCCAAGAAGTGATGCAATTTAGGAGAGAAGAGAAAGAGATTTTTTAAAAGTCTTACTGAGAAGCCTTAGATTTTTTGAAACGGTATGAATAGTCTGACCTAACTAACTCGGACTCAAGATAAATTGAAAGTTGCAGGGTAGCGGTCGAATTTCAAGAAAGCACATTATGCAAAATATATTCGCAACTCGTGCATGTGGTCTAGTCTTGCGTTTAATGTCCAGTTATACAAAAGATTACAAAATGTATTTTTGATTGCATAAAAACATAAGTTTAATCGCAAGGAATAGACAAAATGTTCTATTCTCATATTTCCCCATTTTAACTTTTCTGAAATGCCTCATGCCAGTTTATATCTACCATTTCTTTCTACTCACACCATCATCCGTGATGTTTGTTTGCTATCATTATTTTAACTAATCGTTAGACATGTAATTTTTACTAGTAATCCTCACTCATATACAGTCATTACAATATTTTCATTATATTCATACGGCCAATATCATGATAACTTTTTATAGTCAGCAAAAACTGTCAACCACCTCATTTTTTACTTCTTATTTTCAACCGCTAACAGACGACAGCCTGGCATGTCTCTTTAGACTTAAAAAGTGTGAAAACAACGTTACGTAAGGAATAGCCAGCAAAGAACCACCTAGTAAAAGGGTGATAACCGCTAACATCAGAAGTTTTTACAGAAAAGCAAATTACAATAAAATGTTTTCCGCTGATGATATGTACGTCTACTCAAAATTAAACATTAAAAACTTTACACACAACAAAAGCCTACAACCGTCGACTACTCATAAAAATTATCATATTACAAAGTTTGCATTTTACATGTGCCTTTCCTTCTTGTATGAGACACACCTTTCCGTGCAAATCATCCACTTTATCTACAGTGTAAATATTTTAAAGTGTGGCGTGTCTCTCGGCTTCTTACGAGAGCCAAAATAAATCCATATAGCACTGGTTTCTCCATGTGCACACCTTTTCTACTTGTTAAGCACAAAGTTTTGTCTTTTCCGTTTTCTGCTCTTTGTGCTATTGTATTTAAGTATCAAATGTCAGCCAAAATTGTAACTTGAAACGTTATTTTTTCGTTTGACGAATCGTCATAAAAAGCAAGTCAAAAGAAGCAATCTTTCCCTTTACACTTATGGCACGCAAAAGTGTTTAGATTTAAAAGAGTAATTTTCTTCCGTTATCTTTTCACATGATACCAGTAAAAAAAGTCAGGTTTTTAAATATGGATCTACTAGTGTTGATGATGAAAGAGCACTTTGCTCTTATGCGATACTCCCACACACCCACTTCCTGTCTTGCAGTTTTTGCACAGCCTTTAGCACCGACTTCATACCTATATTGACATGATGATGATACCTCTTCTTCTAGACCAACAGTCATCAGAAGAATAACCAGCTGTAAAAAATGTCGGTATCGCCACAGTTGGCATTTTCTTTGCCATTTATACTGCACTTTTACCTTTACAATCAGGCAACAGGTGCTGCTGTTCCTCACCTTGTGTAGCCTCTAGCACAAGACCGGGTATCTACTTGCTCAGGCTAGGTATGCACATCCGGTCACTATAAAAAATGCTGAACTGCATTCCTTTTTGTCTGTCTGTTTTCTTCGTAAGACAATTAAACCAACATACCTACATACTTTGTTTTTTCTCCTCATTAATCGTTTTCATATGAAACTCCTCAATGGTACTCCTTGTTTGTTGACTGACTAATAATATGCAATCCAATGGAAGTGGCAACTGTTTGTCGTGGTTTGCAAAAAAAAACTATACTATCATTTTACAAGAATGCAACGGTCCATTACATTAGTTTTTGTCGTTCCTTCCACTGCTTCATTTATGCATGCAAAAAATACAAGTTTAATGAATGATAATAATGATGATTGATTTATTCTACACTTTTTGAATACTGTTTCTCGTTCCTCATAACCTCACGACTGACTCCCACTGACCGCTGCTGCGAACGTCATCTTCCATCATCGTTTTAAAAAGGAATATATGAAATAAAAAGAGAATTAAAATGCCATTTAAGGTGGAAATGAGCATTTTCTAACTCTATGTATATAATGGTATATCATTTTCTTCTGCCGTTTTCTCTGCGGCTACTGTTTAAATAGCTGTGTATTCACCACGTTCCCAGTAATCATCGCTCGAAATGATATGATGATTCTTTCTTGGTGATATATTATTTCGCCGTGTATGGAAAGCGTGAAAATGTGCGTAATGAGATTATGATTTACTATTAGAAATAGCAGCCCGACTGCCACCACCACCCCAGTATTTCGCAAAAAGTCTATTTAAAAAGCTATTTATGAAGATTACATATGAACTAAAAGGGTGAGATAGCAATGACCGATCTGATCCGCTGTAGCAGAGGCAAGCCTTTGAAGAAACTAGAAAAACCGTACAATTTTTTCTGCGTTTTCGTCTAAATTTAAAATGACGATGACGAGTAATCCAACAACTTTATGTGTTTTTGCCTTTCTAAGAATATAAAAATGTGGAAAAACTCTCTCTAATTATTAGATCACGACACGAAAGACAGTTTGACTTTGAAAAAAAAAATCAATCCGCTTAGTTGACTTCTCCCTAAAAATCCTGCTTTATTCGGCTTGATGGGTCTCATAACAGGTACATAAATATTACTAGCCAGTGCTTTTGACTGGCTTAGCAGATTGAAATAAATAAATACAGTGAACGCCAACGCGTCAACATCAACATGATTGGATCAACAGGTGTATTTAGCATTTGCAAATTTTAAAGTTGTAGCTTGTATCTCATTATATAATATACAATTTTTGCACTTTTTCACTCCAAAATCCGGTTTTTTCACCCTAAAAACAAAAATAACATTAGGATGAGATCTGAGTAAAAGGTGTTTCGTTGGAGTGGTGAGATTTTTCGGGGAAAGTGCATGACATGACCATGGTCAAAATGACTATTATTATTATCTGCATGATGATGATGGGTAGTTGACGACGTGCCTATTTTGGAGATGAGTGCATAAAACCATTTTACGACTAGCATGAGGAAAACTAATAATGCTGTACTGAGTTTAGCGTAATTAATAGGGAAGAAATTGATTCTTTCCTTGGGGGAATGTTGAGCAGGAGGAATGTGAAGGCAAATAATAAATTAGTGGGAAAAATATGCACCATGAGCTTACGTACGTTTTGCAGCATTCGTTTTATAATTTTCATTCCCCCTCTCCGTGAATGCATGTACATATTTTTGGTATGTGCCTATCATAAAAAAATAGGAAATAACCGGCTTTGCATTTGAGAGCGCCGAGAAGGGAAGAAGGATGGTGGCATTAAAATGGAAAATACAAAAAGAAGCTTTGAAAAGAGAGACATAATTAGTGGGAGATAAATAAGTAGTAAGATATTCAGAATGGTATGGTCGACGACGTCGTTTTGGCTGTTCTAAATACTACACCTTGTGATTATGTTCGTTGAAGATTGAAGAGATCTTCACAAGCTTCTGGTGCTGCTCGCTGATCTACCGGTGCCGATCACATAAAACATTTTAGCTTCGCATCTTGTCTGTCTCTTGTGTTCGGTTTGTTCTCAGGAAAAAACCTGAAATGACTCTTTTCAAGACGTTTGCTCCTTCTCTGATGATGAGCTGCTTTTTTACCTACACGTTCTTTGGTGTTGGTCGTCGATCAGATCACTGAGGTACCAACATAATAGACCACGGATCATCAAATATCCAAATTAAGATGGCAGATGGATAGTAGGTAGTTGTTTGTGTGTTGCAACATAATGCAAAACAAGTAGGATGTTAACATGAACAGAAAAATGATGCACAATAGAAAGATGAGATATGATATGATACAGGATACAGTACGGCTTTCTTTCACCTTTACTTTTTCTCACACTGCAACCATCATCAGATAAGCATTTAATAAAGTGGAAAATTTTAATTTTTGCTCTCCCATAAAATTTTTGCATAGAAAAATTATTGGAATGCTTTGTCGGATACTTTGCAATTTCCTGACCAGAGAAGCACCCCTTCACCAAAAAACAATATATTTGACAATGATCAGCATGAAATATCTTTTGATAGCCAGTGGTCATGATATGTGGAGAAATATATAGACAGCTGCATGATATTTAAAACAAGACCAGTTTTCTTTCTCTAACTAAACCCTGAATAGAATTTTTTTTGATATGAGCATAGTGGTTCTTTTGTAGTTCAGTTCACCTCGTCTACTTTTTATATTCTACCGAGCAGAAAAGTCAATTCGGATGGAGCAGATGAGGGGATGAGAAGTTAATAAAAATATATTACGTTTGATATGCAAACAAGAATATTAGAACACCAAAAGTGTTGCATTTGCGTTCCTGCACTGCAGCAGAAGATTATTGTCAGTGGTCAATATCATACAAATGGTCAGTTTCAAAGAAAACAATAGGATACATTCAGCAAAGATGGTTTCAGGATAATTCTTTTATGACTGTCTTTGATGAGGTGTTGTTTTACCTTTATCATTCTCAGCTACTCGTACTGGTTTCGTCATTAAATGATGACGATGAGACCGCCCATGAATGCCTTAAAAATTAATACGAGTTAGTTGTTTGTGTGTATTTATACGAATCGTAATAAAAAGAATGCATTCATAAGATAAAAAGAGACGCCTTTTGGGTTTGATTGTTGAAAGAAAAGAATAGCTCTAGACTTTATGAGGTAATCAGTGATTTTTTTTTGTGAATGGATGAATATAATGATTTGAGTGAAAGGAGAACATCATTGTTGTTGTAAATGGTTGTGTGTGGGCGTATCAAAATGTAAAAAACAATAGGAATTCACTTCAAACCTTACTAATTTGATTATTTTAAGTCAGGTTCATGATTGTGTCGTGTCGGCGAAATATAAAGTGAAGAAATTTGATTATCTTCTCGTTCTATTAATTAGCTGTGTAAGAACGTAATATGCATTCAAGTACAAACTGATTTTTAATTGTCTTTCGTTTTTGTTTTAATTTTACAGGTTCCCCTTCACCAGCGCCTGAGCCCTCTCCTTTGCCAAATTCTTCAGGAGACTCATCGAGTTTAAATAGTCAGCAGCTTCAGGCTCCAAGGTTTATCACGCAGCCCTCCGCCGCAGGGAATATAGTGAGCGAAGGGCGAACAAAGATTTTGCAGTGTCATGCCCTTGGTAAGTACTTTACTAGTTTTAACACAGTCTTGCTTTTTACTAGAATAATTTGAAATAAAAAAGAGCTTACAAAATTCGCTACCTTAAAAAGATGTT
Source organism: Willowsia buskii (assembly GCA_034700685.1). Lineage (NCBI taxonomy): Eukaryota > Metazoa > Arthropoda > Collembola > Entomobryomorpha > Entomobryidae > Willowsia > Willowsia buskii. Next base: position 18,363 of record JAQIXW010001130.1, read on the forward strand.
AAAGCGTTTTTTAATGAGGTGCGATATTAAGCTTGTTCGTTCATTGGCGTTTTTAAAAGCTTTTCTTCTAAAAAGGAGTACAACAGCCCTCGGGAAAAGGAGTGCTAATTAACTAATCTACCGTTATTCATAATTGCTCGTTAAATTTACACGCATCATCAAAATAACGTACGAATGCATGCAAAGTTTTAATATGACGATGTGACGACATTAAATTGACGAAATCCCGTTTTTTCATGAAATCATCATCAAAATGAGCAGGTGATGAGTGAAGGCTCGAGCCAAGTCAAGCGACAAAATAAAGTAGTCACACTGTCATTAAAACTTACGTTAAATTTTTTTATAGTTTTTGATGCTATGCTTATGTTCTTCGAAAGATCCTTAGAGATGTGTCAAAATGGATGGGATGAGTACTAATTATTTGGAAGGAAGGAAGCAAAACACGTTTTCCGTTTTGTTCTTTAAAAACATTCTTTAAAAAAGTTATGAGGTTGTTTGTAGCGGTTTTTTAACAACAGAAGCACATGGCGGTCGTGTCATGTCATGCTCACTTTTACTCAACCAAGCAATATCAAATGCCATCTCAAAAAAATACTTGAGAAGCGTCTCTTTTCATTCCATGAATATTTCTTAAAGCAGAACAAGATACACAAAGTATTAAGACGTAAAATCCTCAAAGAATTTCTCAAGATAAAATAAAAGTGAGTTTTCCTCAAGTTAGTTCCATGCACTTTAAAGGCTCTTGAGTCTTGAGTAGTCATCTAAACTGACATTTTGGGAGAGTATAAGATTGTTTTATGGTTATTACCTCGTGTACACAACACGCAGTTTTGAAACAGCTTGAAAAAAATCTCTGAATAGAGACTCGTCAATTATTATAATGAGTCATGTGTGTGTACAATATTGCCTTGTTTTACAGGAAGACAAACTGGTAAACCAGTAAAATAACCGGATATCCATGATATCCACTTCCAGTTTCGTTTTACAGTCTTAAAACCGCTAGTGCTTGATTTCAGAGCTTTTTAGACTTGACACCATAATCATCCTCTCTTAAAAAACTACGCGCATATTGCATTGGCATTGGGTTTCTTTTTATGGTTGACCAACCCTGCAAAATAACATCCCCTTTTGACTTCTGTACTCTTCTGTCATATCATGCAAATCGAGAATTATTGCTGTGTTGAACGTGAACTACTGAAAAACATAATAACGCACACTTTAATAACCAGTTTTTTGACAAGCGCAAGACTTCGTGTGTATCGTGGCGTGCCTCTTATTTCAAGCAAAGAGAAATGAATGATGATGTGCTCATAAGCCATTCACTGGGGCTTGGCTGGACGGACTGGACATTCGACATTATTGCTAAAAAATGCAATATGATCATGATCACTTTCTTTCGTTTTTCTCAAGCTCTTTATGAGATTTCGAGTTTTGAAATATGAGTGGTTCGCAGTGCTATTTAATATTTTGCATTGCATGATGATGAATCATGACATTTTTACAAGATATTTTAGCGTGATGGCAGGAGCAGGCCATAGCAGGCGTTTTTGGTCATGTTGGTCATCGAAGCTGCTGCTAAAAACATGGCTATTGACACGACATGAGTACATTGTGAAGTGAACTTGTATGGAATGCATATTGGTTGATTAAATTTCTGTTTTTCTTGTTGGCTGTATGGTGTCACGATTCCAATAATACTGTTCAGTCACCCGTGCCACCAGTGGCAATGGGAGGGAAATAAATGAATGACCTACGAGTTGATAGTTGACTATTGCTCATATTATGCCACAACCACCACACCAGTATGTAGTAATAAAAACTTTGCTGTAAATACAGGAGGCAGCTCACCACCTCCGACAAAGTCCAGCAGTCATTTTCTTTCGTGAAGGAATCATCGATATTGATATTATTATTCCCAGTGGGGTGATAAAAAGAAGGCAAGACGAGAAATGCAAGTTGTTTACGAATGTGAAAATTCTTCCTCGAAATCATATTGGTAAGCTTTCACAGTGTAGAAATTTGGCTTCCTAAGGACTCCTCATGGTTTGGAAGAATTTCCCTATGCGAATAACCTGTAAAATGAACGTGTGGATTTGCTTTTGGAATGGAATGTGCCATTTTACCCTGATGCGGTATGTTTCTGCTGGTGTCAGTAAACTCCATTCGGGAGGAAATTTTCTTTGCTTGTTTCCGATAGTAAATATCACTTGAGCTTGTCAATCCTGTCACATTATCGATTCTATTGCAAAGCGGCAGAGAAGAGGGAACATGAACTTGCATGTACATTATTGTCATTACACCAGGAAAGAGAAAAAGTTCGAGAACCTGCCGACCCACACCAATCCAACCTATAAAACTTTCCTCATGACATGTACAGCATTTGTAATATCGCACCTCATACAATGAAATCTACACACTTATAGGAACCACTTCAGTTTTTCTATAATGATATAATATTTCTCCATACAATCAGAATCAGAAGACCGTCAATGGGCCAGTAAAACTCTCCCCAACAAAGTCATAAGGCAAAAATACTCAAAACGAAATAAAGTAAAGTTCTATAAAGTTCTACACTCTCTTCACGTCTGTCTGCACTGAAAATGAAGTAATAACTTTTTTCTCTTCTTTCGGGGGAGAAATGAGCCATCACATATTTATTCCACTTTATTTACCCTTTTCATATGTATTTATGATTACTGTATTAAAGCCACCAAGCCAAAAACCACCACCGACAAACATACGAAACCCTCTTGTAATTCGGAGGGATCTGTGCTGGGTGAAAAGGAAAAACATCTGTCTTCATTGCATTTGTCCAGAAAAAAATATGAATTCCAGAAGCAAAAAATATACATTTATGAACTGAAACTGACTCAATGACTCAAAAAATGTGAAGAGGGTTGTATTAAAATGGAGATCTGAGCCGCTTTTTGAAACATTTTTTTTTTGTTTTTAGAAGGAGAATACGAAATAAAGTGGGTACTCTTGACTTTGAGTGTATGAAATTGAGATTTTCCAG
>JAQIXW010001131.1:0-21375 GCA_034700685.1 Willowsia buskii
AGATCAGTCTCAGAGCACCCCAACCCCAACCAAGAAGCTCGTTCCCACCACGAGAACGAGAAAGATGACCTAACAAGACTCAAAGGTGATGCTCAAGAGCGCCAAGAAAATGAAACTCGCCGATTTCGAATCCTCAGTAGCTTCAACCTTCACCAATTTCCGGCCATTCAGAAACCAGTAATCCAGAATGGGAATGACATTCCCTGAAAGAAAATACTCCTCCGCCCAGCAAATCGAGCAAATTGTTTCGAACAAAAGCGCTTCCTGAAGTGAACGCAAATCAAGGGATCCAACTGTTCCTTCATTGGCGTTGGCGACTCCCCACAGTCATCAGTTTACACTCCAGAACCGAACCAAGAGCCCGAGATCTTCGATGACGACGACTTTGACTATCAACTTTTGCGAGAACTAATTGAAAGAAGGACCTAAAACGTGAGTGACCCCCGGCAATTCCACTGTGTCATCACTGGCTGGAGCTCCAAAAGTTCAGAAGAAAACTGAAAAGATGGGTCGACACGAATTCCTGAAAAGGAAGGAAGATTCGGGGTGACGTGAATCCGATATTTAGTGAATTGTGTGGCTCCTCGTGACAAAACATAAGCAGTGCAGCAGTAAAAAAAATAGGGATTTGTGACTTTAGAGAATTTGTCGGGACACCGTCCGGAAAATTGTGACAACCAGAGTAGTGTGCAGTTGATAACATATTATCTAACAAGTAGATCTTAAAAGTAAATAAATGCTAATTAATATCTTTTTATCATTAATAATCCACCTCCACGTCCACCGTATTTATTTAAGTCTCTAACGAAATATATTGGCCCTGACTTTAGCGAGGACCTTCCATCATTTCACAGGGGGTTGTGTCCTCCGCCCGAGATTCTCTAATAGGTGGAGGTGTCCCCCTCTCTGAATAAAGCGACATTTGACTTCCTCCTCTCCAGAAACCGAGGACCATAGATGCCCATCCGCTTTTACAAGTTCTATCGTTTTTGTGCGAGATAATACTCAGCCAATCAAAATCACGTGGAAAAACCGTAGAGGAATTTTGCATTTGGGGGAACATGAGAACACACTCGTTCGGGGGAACGAGGGGCTCGGTGGGGAGCAACAGTAGACCCGCCTAGTGACCACTCCTTCGAAAGCGCTTGTCCAGCACATCATTTTCATGCAATTAGTTTGGGGGTATGATACTCCTCCTTGGGGTAAAAGAAGAAAATAACTTATTTTAGTTTAGTGTTATTATTGGTAGTTATATACTTACTTTAGTGTTATAAATGAGTTCTAGTTGGTGTTATTTCTCAATCCTGGGGACATTTAAAGAAAGTAATCATTTATTAATTTTTAATACTTTTAGATACAGCTGCCAAGGCTATCGAGCTGGGGATCATGATGCTTCCAAGGAGCTCGCTGAAGACTAAAAACGCACGTTAATTGGAGGAGTTTGATGAGAGGTTGGAGGAACTTGGGGGGAAAGGTTTCCAGAAACAGATTGGAAAAGGTGGATAACACTGAGCTTATCAGCAGTAGTGGAGACGCAGAAGTGCGTCATCATTACAACCGCCTCCCCTAAACATAACTGTATGAAAAGCTGATCAGTGACATTACCTCCAATGATAAGACGTCGGCTCATCCAAAAGTTATCGAGAGCAGTTCGGAGACTACTAAAACGCTAATGTTTGAGTTAATTTGTCTTCAGGTAATTGTAATAATTTTCATCCCTCATTTCCACTTTCATTTAAATCCACAAAATAATCCAGTAAAAAGGTTTTCAAATTCTTGTATTTGCACTCCATCTCATTCAGTAAATCCGGACAGAATGATACGAAATGGCCCACTCATCGCCCTCAATCCCTCCACGACCATTGCAGATGTCAATGACCCCATGAACGAAGATATCACCTCGGTAGAAGAAGACGAAGACCAGTCTCAAATCACCCCAACAAAGAAACTTGTACCCTCCTCTCCTTGAGAAAGATAATCACACAAGACTATCCTACTGTTCCTTCATTGGCGTTGGCGACTCCCACAATCATCCGTTCACACTCCAGAACTGGAAAAACAACCACAGAGCCTTATCCTGAGATCTTCGATGACGACGATTTATACCATCAACTTTTGCGAGAACTGATTGAAAGAAAGACCTAAAACGTGAGTGACCCCCTGCAATTTAACTGTGTCACTGGCTGGAGCTCCAAAATCTTTTGGAAGACTTTGATGAGAAGTTGGAGGAACTCGGGGAAAAGGTTTCCAGAAAAGATTGGAAAATGTGGAAGTGAACATGATGACCTTTCCGAATTCGGATCTTTTAAATGGAAGAAGGACAAAGGATGGCTCCATGGAGGGTATTGACTATGATAACGATGAGAATGAAGAGAGCACTTTGGAGGTGGCGAGGGATTCAGATCCTGAAAAATCAATGGCGCCGGGGATACAGACGCTGACCCCGAGGGAAATGGAAACGAAAATCGCGAAGAGGACGCCAACACTAAATCCAGTAAGTAGAAAGACGAGAAGGCAAGCTCCGAACAATTATTTTTTAAATTATGCAAATCTTTGACATAAGGAAGAAAATAATTTAAAAATTAATTTCGTTTCAGGAATTTAGAATTGTCTCCTACTTTTTGATTGCAACCGCCTCCCCTCTAAACATAAATGTATGAAGAGCTGATCAATGACATCACCTCTAATGATAAGACGTCAGCCCTTCCCAAAGTTTTCGAGAGAAGTCAGATGTCGATAAGCCCATGAGAAAAGAAATCACCTCTGAAGACGAAGACCAGTCTCAAATCACCCCAACAAAGAAACTCTTACCCTCCTCCAGAAAGATGACCACGCAAGACTCAAAAAGGAATGCTCGAGACCACCAAGAAAATGAAACTCGCCGATTTCGAATCCTCAATAGCTTCAACTTTTCTTCAATTTCCAGAAATAGAGCGACATTCTCTGGAGGAAAATTCAACTCTTCTGCCCAGCAAATCCTAATTCTCCGTCAAATCCAGCTAATTATCTGGAGAGTTCTTTCTAAAGCTAACGGAATTAAGCGATCCAACTATTCCTTCATTGTCGTTGGCGACTCCCACAATCATCAGTTCACACTCCAGGACTGGACCAAGAGCCAAATCCCGAGATCTTGAATTGAAAGGAAGACCGCAAATGTGAATGAGCCCCTGCAACTCGCCATCACTTGCTGGATCTCCAGAAGCTCGGAACAAATCTGAAAGTGAAACGGAAGGTCGACATAAAGTCTAGAAACGGGAGGAAGATTCTGCATGTGCGCGCGAAATTAATAAAATTTATTGGTCCTCACGACAAACATGAGGATTGCAGCAGTCAAAAAATTAGGGGATTTTGACTTTTGAGAATCTGTCAAGATAACCGTTCGGGACACTGTTCGGAAAATTGAGACAGCGAGTACTTAGTGTGCAGCTAGTGGTTGTTAAAAGTAATTAAATGTTAATTAAAATCTATTTGTCATTAATGCTCCCACCTCCTCAGATAATTTATTTTGCAATTCTCACTCAAGAAACACCAAAATTACCAATTAGAAACTCATAATCCATCAAAATATTGGCGGTGACCATGTGCTATGATTTTTGTGCGAGATAATACTCAGCCAGCCAAAATCTCAGAAAAACAGTAGAGGAATTTTTGCATTTGGGGGAACATGAGAAGACACTCGTTCGGGGGGTCGCGGGGCTCGGTGGGGCGCAACAGTAGACCCATCATGTGACCACTCTTTCGAAAGCGCTTGTCGAGGACTTCATTTTAGTGCAATTAGTTTGGAGGTATGATACTCCCTTGGGGAAAAAGAAGAAAATAGCTTATTTTAAAATTCAGATGTTATCAACTCCGGAATGTTGCTTTATTTTACGATTTAGAGAATCTTTTTAGTCACCGACTCATTAAAATATTGACATTTTCAGTTACTTAAAATTCTAGCCACTTTGGCAAGCCCATTGATAAATCTGCAGATGGCCAAAACTTCACCGGAACCTGCTGACCTTAACGACACGGCTTCACTTGGTGGTTGTCGTGGGGGACTGTCAGGATTTTGGCGTCCATCATTGTAGAGGTCGGTGGGGCAGAAACATAATTCTGAATACTTGCTTCTCCATGGATCTCTATCCCTCCCACTGGAGACACCAATGGGGTCGGGGTCACTGGCACTGCCAGTTTCCAGCTTATCATCAAAATCATTGGGATGTCGCCAGGACCGCGATTATTAACTAGCTATGCACCACAGCGATTATAATGAAATCCGGAGCGGAATTTGACTTCAACGCATTTTAGTAAAATAACACAAAAATGTCTGAGGTTGCACATCACTTCCCGGAATCGGATGGAATTAAATAAAATGACATTCAATTATGTGAGCTTTTGTCCAGTTCATTTATTTCGACTCAAAAATCCTATATTTTTTCTTGAATTCTTAAATTTTTCATAATACTTCAAAACGATTCGGACAATTAAAACAAAATTCTGAAGAATTTGTAAAACTTCATAGGATTTTGTAAAGTTTCAAATGAATTCGTGAAATGTCTGAAAGTTTTGTGGAATTTCAGAGAATTCTCTGAACTTCAGTAAATTTTCCAGATCTTTAAATGATATTACTGAACAATCACGACATTTGCATTGAATATGCCAATAAGGCAATCAGAAAATATCTTCATGGCCAAAATGTTAAGATAATCTTCTTGGTTCCTGTAATTTATAGTTTTTCTAAACATTTCATTTTCTACTACTTATTCACACCTTCTGGGGAGTAATGAGGCAGACAAAAATATTTCGCTCGCTATTTACTGCGAAATGTAGCAAGTAGTTGTGAAAATTGGTTATTAGTGAATTTGAATTGAAGGAGCGCCTGGGCGTTTCTAGATAAGTTGTTAGTGTTTACTTATTCATAATTATTATATTGATATTATCATGGGAGATTAAAAACGAAATTTTGACTGTAATATTCATGATTGATTACCTTAAAATGTATTTGGAGAATTTCCAAAATTCTGTTTTGTTTTAAATTTAAATTATTCATAGGCAACCATGGTGGGAAAAATCTTATCATCACACATTTTTTCAAAAGCTCTGGAAGTATTGTCAGCAGAACTGAAAGTGATCCCATCAAACATAGCCATATTATGTTGATTAATCACAATATGCATTTTTAAGAATGTAGGAAGTGGCATTAATTTGGAAAATCTAACTTTACTGAGAGTGCACGCAGTCATAATTTTCTAGTTCATCTGTCATCTAAACGCTAATACCTTCCCAAAAAAGGGGGTTCCCTGAAAAGATGTTCTTCTAGAATTTAGTTCCCCATTCTCATGCTGGCTTTATTTCTCGAGAGAGAGATTTCTTGGAAGTATATTCCAAAGTTTTCAGTTTTCCTGTAGTCATTCTATGCTTTCTATGCTAAATATACATGATTTCCACTGAAATTTGAAGTTATAGTAGTATTGATAATGCTTTTACGATGTGTATTAATTATACCATAAAGGCAAAAACTATAGTTCATTTCTGTTTTGACAATAATGGCATTTCCCATGGTACATTGTAATAGATAAACAAATTAAGTGGTTACAATTTAATTGCGGTCATTATTAATTAACATTTAATACATGCATGAAAGCATGACAAATTCGTACTAGATATTTGCAATTTGCAGGCAGATAGATTTTGATTTGTGAATTGCGAATCAGCAAAAATTTGAACACCGATTGTAGCGCCCTCTAGAGGTCAAAAATGTTAGAAAATTGTTTTTATCAGAATTCGCTGAAAATCACGTCATCGGTTGTATTTAGTATGCTGAATAACGGGTAACAATTAGTTTTTGAAAATTTGAAGTGACGCCCTCTTTTTTATTTTGGAATTTTTATTTTCGCTTTCTATATTCAGGAAAATTCTTTAGTGTCGTGTATTTCTCATTTTTATGACAATAAGATTTTGTGTTTATTAAGCAGATTTTTGGTGGCTAGCTACTAGCTATCATCACTATATTATTAAAGGAGTGAAAATTCATTAAAAAAATAGTGTAAATACAAAAAAGGTTTAGTTAACGTTAAGTAGCAAAACGATGGAAATGTGTACTTACTTTTGTTATATGTTATACATAATCGTTTCCACAAAAAGGCAGCCCAATAAAATGGGGGGATTTTCTTTGTTTGGATGAAAAGCAGAAAGCTGAGTATAGAAACTCGCAGCACATAAGTAGCTTTGTACCAAATCCGTTGCCCATATAAATTTTCCCTATATATACATCCCTCTTTGAGCAAACAATACATCCATTCACACATACATCCGACCCCACACTTCTACATTTACGAATGATAAAGCAACGCAATGCAGAAGAAAATGAAGTCTGAAAAGGATCAACTTCAGAGAAATAGCTTTATTATCTGAAAAGGTTTCCTTTAGCAGCATAAAAGAATACATCCTTTTTCATGCCAACTGCTGCATTTCAGTCAATCCAGAACGCACTTGCATCACTTAGCGTAGCAACATACAACTTGAGCACCTTAAATTCGGGACCAATATTTTTCAAGCCTGTATAATACAAGGGAAGTTAGGTATGCATCTTTCTCAGATATCACGGCATAAGCAGAGATGCGAGTATATAATGTGGACAGACAGACTTCTTGCTCAGCATTTATTTCAGAGCGGACGCTTTTATGGTTTCTAGTCATGTAGGTAAGGAAGAAGGATAAAAGAAGGGTAAATTTGAGAAATGCTTAGAGCGGAGCTCGAGCTGTAGGAAAAATACACATGAAATTGTTTAGAGCAGGGCTCGAGCTCTAGAAAGAAATTACATAAAATAAATGCTTAGAGTAGCGCATATACATAGTTGGGTATGTCCTTGTATGTTTCACTTCATGTGCTGCTAATGCATTTCTACCATAAAATATTATATAAGCCAGTAAGTTTTAGTGAGAAATTTCTGAAGTCAGGCATATTTTTCAATAACAAGTGAGTGGATAAGAGTGAAAAACAGTAAATTAGTTTATAACGGAATCTGTTTTTTAAATTGTGGAACAATTTTAAATTGTCTCGAAACCAAACTTTTTCACTATTAATACTCTGTTCATCGAATCGAATTTTAAACAATAATTTTAAAGCAATTTCAGGACAAGTTCAAAAAGACTGGACATCAATCTCTTTAAAAATATTGCTGGGAAAGAAAGCTGATCAAAATACTAAATCGTTTTAAGTAAAGTGATTCCGAGCAGTTCGTACGATTGAAAATAGTCTAGAGAAATAGAAATTGAAAATCCAAAAGAAAGCTGTGAATTTATTGTTCCAGTTAAGAAGCAGTTAATGATTTATGTGTTTTAAGTCATCTCGCATCTCATCCAATAGTATCTTCAATTTTGGTAAGATTTCTCATTTTGTAATTCATAAATTTGCGTGTCAATACATAACAGAATTTTTATTGTGGATTCAAATTTGTTCCTCCTGCCGCTATGAATTGTTGGTAGAAAATTTGTTTTTAGTAATTTCAGTTTAGTAATTTTGAAAGGAAAATTTGATAATTGCGGACATGGAAATTCTTACAAATCCCTCGGGACCAAGGATCTCACATCCCTGAAAAAAATGGGGCCATCCCTGAATCCCTGAAATTAGAATCTCAAATCCCTGAAGAGCACAAAAACGGGACAGACCCTGAAATCCCTGAAAATCTCTGAGATTTGGGTTTCCGATCCCTGATGCCCCTGAAATTGGGGTTCCCAATCTCTGAAGAGCAAACAAAAAACGGGGCCATCCCTGAATCCCTGAAATCGGGGTTTCCAATCCCTGATTTGATCAGGACCGCCGGTCCCGTAGTCCGTAAGAATTTCCATGTCCGGTTAATTCTAATAGCCAATTTTGATATTTAAACGAGTAATTGGGAGAAAAGAATTTGGTAGCACTTTCCACAAAAATGATATTTCAAAGAGAAACTTGACATTTCAAGAGATAACTTTGTATTTTTGCTTTTTTATTGCAGACATTACATTGCAACACGTTGGTCTATTATATCGACAATGCTACTGACTCAAAACTTAACTATGGCGTTAGCCGAAAAGGTGGGAGAGGAACAAATTTGGCATCGCTACCACTCCAATTTCTGGGGTGGAAGTCATCACCCACTGTTACCTATTTTTCGGCCAGAGGTCGGTCCATACCTCTTTGTCCTCACCTAACCCCCCTGACCAGCTCCAGGTGGAGGAAAAAATTCCCACACTTTCCGGGAATTCAACCTGGGATTCCACCACTTAGGTCCCAGTTCTTAGCCATTGAACTGGGATGCCTGCTTAATGAAAAGCTTGACATTTCTAAAGAACGGTTGGTGGTTAACTGGAAAATTCGGCAATTCAAATGGAAATATGGGACAACAAAAGAAAATTTAACATTCCTTATGGTAAATGTGACATCTAAAAGAAATATTTGCTATGCTGAGGAAAGTTTGGCATTTATAAGTAAAAGTGGGTATTTGAAAGGACGATATGGTATTTAAAAAGGAATTTTAGAATTCATAATGAAAATATGGTACTTAAAGCGAAATATGGGTACTTAAAGCGAAATATGGGTACTTAAAGTAAAAATTTGGTAAATGCAAAGAAATCTTTCCTATTTCATGTAAATTGAGACTTCACAAAAAGTGAAATTGCCCGAGATTCAGATTGATCATAAAATATTTGTACAAATTATTTGTCATCTTCAAAAACTTTACAGTTTTAAATCTGATCTTTTGGGGACAACACTTATATTTTTGAATAATTTCCTGTTCCTTAAGTACTGGAAGTTTTTTCTCGTATATATAAACATTAAATAGAAGCATTAGCAGGCATAGGAGACAGGAGCTCGCATTAGTAAAACTAAAAAACAAAAATTTTATTTTAACGTTAACTTTCCGGAACTCCTGAAAGTGCGTATTCTCATATACTCCCAATTACTTGAACCGATTTTATGTAAGAATCTCTCTCCAGCTGCAGTACTAATGACAATATATATTTTAAAATAATGTCATCAAATATTATCAATTATAATGACTTCTCTTTGTTGATCAATTTCTACCAAATTCATTGATTTCCCTCAAGCGGCTTCCTATTGTATTTACAGCGTGTTTTATTAGTCTGTACGTTACGATTTAAATGTAGGCTGTTTGTTTTTGTTCAATCTCACAATCAGAAAATGACTCGATAGCTAGACATGTATATGTGCTGCCAGAATAAGATATAAAGCGGAGACAGGGAGAGCTAGAGAGAGTCTGTAAAAATTAAGGAGGAGGTTTTTACGATAAGAGATGTATTTCTTATTCAAGCTATATGAAATAATGTATGAAATGGAGAGCAAATCCTTTATGGAACTATTCACAGTCAGTGGACATTACTTGGATATTTGTGCTGACTACTGATATCTGCACTATGTGTACTTGTTGAAAGAGCTGAAATGCCGTAAAACGGAATGCCATACTTCACATAAGGCAATTAGAATATGAGCAGCTACACTGAACTGTGTCTGTCATCTGGAAAATTTTAGGCAGTGAGTTTGTTTTCATTGCTTGATTTGTTGGAAAACCGTTTGGAATATTTTGATAAGCTTATGTTTGAAGCCGTAGAGTTCTTGAAATACTTTTTGAATTAATATAAAACATTATCATAGTTGGTATTAAGAAATGCCTATGGTGTCCATATATTATGATTTAAGGATGAAGAGAATTTGTTTCCTGTGCATCTTGACATTTAATTCTTGTATTATTTTCATCGTAGATCCAACAAAGAACCGGTGCCTGCTGGACCGCCCCTTTCGTACTGCTTTCACCAGTACTACATAGGAATACAAGCGGACTCGGCTTGTTGCTTGGAATGGCAACAGTCTCAACATGTCAGTACAAGTTATATTTTGATTAGTGATGTATGTGCTAAGTGTTTGTACTACATGTGAAGTGAAGCTATTGTATTGAGCTTCTTCAAAATTGGAACTGGATTAACGCTGACAAAATAATCACGTAAGCATTAAACTTTAAATTTTACCCATAAAAGATTCTTATTAAAACTTACGGGAAATTTGTGTTGATTGATTAGATTTTAATCTAACTTAAAATTGAATTGGGTAATAGAGTCAATTTTTGAGATAAGGCTGCAAAAACTTAATGTCATTTCAAGAACTTAATCAAGCAAAACAGAATGCATAAATAATTGCTGATTCCCGTCATGTTTTGTATGCATATCAGGAAGAAAACTTTATTGGCATAAATTAAGAAAATTTGGATTATAAAATACAGGTTAAGAAGTACCTATTGCACGGTGACTGCCTCCTTCAATGAAGCGTGAGTGAAAGTGGGGAAATGGGCTTTAAAAACTGAATGAATATTAACTAGAACTTTACACCTATATTCTTAATTTGCTAAAATTTGCTTTCCCCAGCAGATAATTTGCTAAGATATTTTCAAAATTCATATTACAGATATGATATTCACAGCACAAGGAAATATATATATTAATTTCGACTAATCAACTAGTCGTTTGTCTTTGGGTAGAATTCAGGCCTTACTTTCTGTGAGGATAATCTGTGTATTGTTTTACTGCCAATTATGAAAACAAAGATGCAGTAGTGAACGCAGCGTGGAAGGAGTGAAGAGATGAATTTTCAGAACTTTTTTGCTGGACAAAACAGCACTGCTGCATTATGCATGTCGTCTGTACGACAGGGAGAATACTTCATTTTCTTTTCTCGCTTAGCCCTTTATTGAACCATAGAGTGTAACCCTTCTGAAAAAATTCAAAAGGCACTCTTTCTTTCTAAGCGTTCATTCAGGTATCACGTTAGGTTATACTTAAAAACGTATGAGTTTTAAGTGCGTAATATTAAGCTTGGAGGTGGAAGAAGTCTTGTATCAATGTAGTTGCGCTTTGTATGAAGGGCACCCTTTTGCAAAAAAATTTGGTTTACACAGGAGATCATATAATATCTAATAATTAATATGAGAGAGTTATAATAATGAAAGAATTCACCAATGCTCAAGTTATTAAAAACAGTTAAAAAATTATTTATTATTTGCAAGATAAAGAAGAGAATATCAAAGGTTAAAATATTTCCAATAGATCGCACTTAAAGTTAAGGAAAAGAGGACATATGTGCTACGTGTATCAGTATCAGTCAATTTCAACGACTTAATCTCATTTAAATACTGATAGAGTTTCTCAACCAGAAATATTTCTATTCTAACGGACAAAAGCATACTTTACGCTTAACCTACGAGTACATTATCAATATTTATCATGGTTAACCTGTAATATTTAACATCATGAAACTTAAAAAATTGCATAGAAATTGACCTTTGTACATAATCCAACTAAAATATTAAGTTGACACTTATAAAACGTCATATGAGACCATTTTTAGGAACACACATCGTTAAAAAGATGCAGTAGCATCATTAACAACTAATTTCTTAGAAGTAAAACTAATTTTCTAGTTACTTTAGGAACTTTGTACCAGACATTTCATAAAAAGTTGATATTTACAATATGATTTTCCTTCGCAAATTGATAAAACTTGCTACATCTATAATCTTAATTACCTAAAAATTCTCCAGCAGCTCTATTGTCAAGATATTTTCAAAATCTAATCATATATAGCTAAAAATACCGTTACATATTCAAAATCATTTTGCTTAGCTATTGTTTTTAAAATTATTATACAGCCAAATAAAACCAGAAAAACTTAAAATTCTTCATGATCTTTCATAATAGAACTGTGAGCATAAAATCTAAATATAATGTATCTATTAATTGATATAATCGAGTACTTAACTTATTTGTTGTAGATCACTATTTTAACAAGTTTGTAAAAAATACCGGTTTGTAAAAAAAGTTTAGAGAGGAGATTCACAGCAGGAGAGAATATATACATTAATTATTTGCGTAATCAACTTGCAAAAAAGTATAGATCTCTATTCAGTTCATAAAAGAACAGCTTTTGGTGACAGTCTTTACCAAAAAGTCTCAATAAAAAAGTAAGTCAAGTCTAGTAAAATTAAAGAATACAAAACATATCGTAAGAAACAGCAGAATTGCACTGAAACTAATGCATTTTAAAGTCGTAAGCAATTTTTTGCTCTTCATTTAGCTGTCCTCTTACAACATTTGCATATTTTACCAGAATGTCGATTTCAAATTTTTCGCATTCATCGGCGCTCAAACAAAGCCCTTTTTCGCGAGATATGGCAAATTCCTTGAAATTGGCCCATGTAATTTCCCTCTTGGAAATTAAGAATGCGAGAAATCCTAAAAATTAAAAATAAGAATGTTATATCATAAAGGAATTTAAATAAGTAGAAACTATATGTCTTTTTATGAGCTTACTGGCAATTATGCTTTTTTTCACGCCTGAAAATTTCCCCATCTTCTTCTTGCTCTTCCCTTGTATCCTTCCACTTAA
Organism: Willowsia buskii; assembly: GCA_034700685.1. Classification (NCBI taxonomy): domain Eukaryota; kingdom Metazoa; phylum Arthropoda; class Collembola; order Entomobryomorpha; family Entomobryidae; genus Willowsia; species Willowsia buskii. The sequence goes on from JAQIXW010001131.1 coordinate 12,418, forward strand.
TGAACAGTTCATTATCTCATCGTCACTAAACATTCTTCGAAATGCTTCTTTTCCATAAACCGTAATAATTTTACTTTCGTTATAATTTTGACCCGATATTTCCCCACGAGCGTCTTCCAGAAGCTCGTGTAAGTTGTTATAGCAACTGTCAATGTCCGCCTAAAAAATTTGTTAAGGTTTTAGTTAAAATATTACTATATTTACAAATATAAATGAGTATTAATTTGTACACACATCTGTAAGTTGATTATATTCGTTGGAGGAGTATATTTTCTTGACTCTCTTTCGGTTTGGTGCTAATCGGGTGGATTTACGTTTCCCGGGTTTCACTCCACTTGAGTCGGTGTTTACGCTTGTGGATGTAGATGGAATTGCTCTGTTAAATTTTTAATTGAAAGCTAATCACTTTGTAAATATTTTATAATTTTATAAGATTCTGAAAGCATTTTGTTCATGGACACTTACCCATCATTGGTATTGGTCTCGTGAAATATTGAGACATTTTCTTCCAAGTCCACAGATGAAACAATGCTTGAATCAGAATTTAGCTCATCCTCTCGACCAGTAGGAATAACGCCGACTACAAAATTATTATCATTTACTGTGATTAAAATAATAATTAAAGGTTATCATAAATACATTAATATTTTATAGATATATACCATTCATGTTGGTAGAGCCCAAAATAAACTGCTGGTTAAGAGATTGATTTGATTCTCTGCAAATGGAGGATCTCATGTCCGTGTTCTGCAAGCAAATATTTTGTTATGAAATATCTCATAAATGAAAGGATAAAATTTTGGATATAAGCTATTCCACAAGATGTTACATAATTTTAAAAATTTAAAACACAGAGTTAGGTAGTAACTGGTTAGTTAACTCAGTACCACGATTAAGTGTCCACCACCCCACGACCTACATTACCCCCGTATCACTTTTTGTCCTTGGCACCCTCACGACCAAATAACAGTTTTTTCCGACCCATTCCTACCCACAACAGATATCACCACCCTCGCCCCCAATCCTAACAGTTGCAGCTACCCCCGGGCCACCTCGTCAGCAATGACCACTTCGCCAGTAACGGTCACTGACCTACCACCACCAAATTCTAAGTGGTGGTGGACTTTTTGAGGAGTTTGTAGACTTTTGAGGGGGTGGTAGACACTTTTTTGGGGTAGTGATGGACTTTTTAAGGGGGTGGTGAAGTTTCTTGGGGAGGTGGGGCTTTTGAGATGGTGGTAGATTTTCGAGGTAGTGGTTGACGTTTTAAGGGGGTGCTGGACATTTCATGGGCGTGGTAGACGGTTTTAGAGGGTGGCAGACTCTTTTTGAGGTAGTGGTGGAATTTTTTAGTGAATGGGTGAGTTTCTGTGGGGGTGGTAGACTTTTTGAGGAGGTGGTAGACTTTTTGAAGGGGTAGTAGATATTTTGAGGTAGTGGTGAACTTTTTGAAGGGGTGGTAGACGTTTTGAGAGGGTAGTGAACTTTCTCAGGGGGTGGTGGACTTTTTGTGGGGGTCGTAAACTTTTAGAAGGGGTGGTAGACTGTTTCAAGGGGTAGTAGATTTTTTGAGGGGGTGGTAAAATTTTTGAGGAGATGGTAGACTTTTTGAAGGTGTGATAGACTTTTTGTGGGGGTGGTGGAGTTTTCAGGGGGGTGGTAGACTTTTTGTGGGGGTGGTAAAGTTTTTGAAAGGGTAGTAGACTTTTACAAGGGGTGGTAAACGTTTTGAGGGGGTGGTAGACTGTTTCAAGGGGATGTAGACTTTTTGTGGGGGTGGTGGAGTTTTCAAGGGGGTGGTAGACTTGTTGAGGGGGTCGTAGACTTTCAAACAACAATTTTATGGATAAACGATATCATGTTTCTCTTGTGAGTTTCAGTTTAAAGAATGAACAATTTGAGAGCAAATGTATTTAAAAATATATTTACCTGACTACTAATTGTGGTCTCCATACCACTCATGTCATAATCCTCGATTGGCACACACTTGTATCTTTTCCCCCCATACTGAATTTCCTCAACCTGACTTGGGTTAACTGCTGATATCTTTAAGATAATAGCTGAAGCTCCAGTCTGTGTACTGAACGCACAGAAAAATTACATAAATAAAATGTGAGAAAATATTCATTTGCGTTTATTATAAAATAATATGCTTTTAATCGACATTTTCTTTTATTTACACAGGTTCTGGTAAGGCCGCAAGGTCACCCACAGCAGCTGCCTCATCGACCCTTTCAAATTGCCTGTCTGCTGATATAATTGCTCCCATGTTATAATTCTGTGTTTGTGCACTGCTTCCAGCAGTTAAAAGTTCACTGTGAGCGTTTTCATTTGTGTTGTGAATCTCAGCTAATTCGTCATCTTGAGGGTTGAAAATCACCTCCTCAGTTTCACGTGGTGGACTACCAAATTAACAAAAGTTTGGTAAGTTTTATATTTTAAGTTTAAACACTAATTTTGTTAAGATTTTTCTTTCTACAAAATTCATTACCCATTCAAGTCATCACCAAAACACGGTGGCAACTGTAAATCATACAGTGGTTCCAAATCGGGAGTAAAGCCTTTAAAATAATAAAAAATTAATTTAAACGACAAAACTATATTTCATGATACCACTTTATAAAAATTAAAACGATAAAAACAATCAAATTACCTGACAAAGTGCTGCCATTGAAGATGTCATACTCTAAAATATTTTGTGGCGTCGTAGGTACGCTAATCGCAGTGAAAATACTTTCCTCTGCCATCTCAGTAATCTTGGGTTAGTGTTTTTAATATTTGTCAATCAACAAGTTCACAATAATAGCAACAATTAATTTAACTAGCCTTTTGACTGGCCGTGCTTTCTGTGTATTGTTTTGCTGCCATTCAAAAAAAAAATCAGAGATGTGGTAGTGTAGCTGGAATGAAGAGAGAGAGAGAGAAAACAGGTGGCATTCAAGATGGGGTTGTTTGCAGCATCTCACCCTCGTAACATTGTGCGTATCGTGTAGTGTATACGGCGAAAGGGGATGCAGGTATACTTTCTTGTTCTCCCTTCTCACAAAACTCAGCCCTTTACTGACCCATTGAGTGTAGCCCCTCTAAAAAAAATTCAAGGCTACCAAAAAATTTACATTATGAGATGCTCCTTATGCTCCAGAGAGGAATTATAATTATTGATATCACCAATACTTACAATACTTGTTAGGTCGCTAGCAAAACAGCTTAAAGTTTTGTTTAATCTGATGCATTGTTTTTAAGATAAATGCGTGTCAACTTTTTCCCCACTATCCCCTTAAAAAATACCACCTCCCCCAAAATTCTTTTAACAAATACCTCCTCCCCCGCACCTCCCATTCAAAAGTGTCCACCGCCGCCACCCCCAACGAAATCCTCCAACGTTTGATTTACTCTGGAGATTATGTACATATTAATGATGAATTTGAGGGAGTAATAATGTTAGCAAAATAGTTGTAATTTTTATTTAATCCGATGCTTCATTTTATTTACAAGATATAGGCGTGAATATAAAAGCTTTAAAATATTTTCAATAGATCACAGTTAGGATTGGAGATGGTTGAAAAAAGAATGTCTGGCATGTAACACTCAATTTCAACGACTTGATTAACTTTAAATACAGAAGTTATCTTGATAATTAAAAAGCTATATTCTATAAAAATGGAGAAAACCTTGAATTACAAAATTATAAATACTTTTAAAAGTTAACGTGCGAGTACTTTATCAATATTTATCATCTTTAACCTATAATATTTGACAATATGTAGTTAACAAAATGCATTGAAACTGACATATGGACATGCACTAAATACAATATTAAGTTGACACTTATAAAACGTCGTATGAGATCAATTATTTTGTTCAAACTAGAAACCGGTATAATTATTTAGTAAAAACCCGCCCGTCACTGGGAAGGTTTCTGTCAAATTTGAGCATAGATATAGCGCATCCTTTAAATCCTGAACTTAAAGTGTAACTGTCACGCCAAGAGATCAAATTTCAATATGTGTGATGTCAAACTTGGAAGGGTTCTTCTACGTTTCAAATATGATTGAAACCGAAAAAGTGAGAGCTGTCATTTTCGTTCTCATCGGCTCCATTCTCATCTTCGTTTGCGGCAGTTGTGTCTTCAATTGAGGTATTTTCATCCTCCTCAGTGAAATCGGTATCCAAATTGGTGACATTTGGGACCACATAACTGGAATAGATTTATATTCATAATATTATTAGGATATTTAGCTTCTTATTTTGAAAGAAGTCGTTCAAAAAATTAGTCACAAACATGTGTTTACCTGTGGTCAAAACAGATTTCCAACAAGAGATACTGCGCATCAGCGATGAGGCTCCACGGATGATTATTTGGTTCAGTGATGTTATCAGCTTTGTTTTAAAGAGATTTGTTATCATTAACTAAAGCAATTAACAGTATTGCTTTACTATAAAAATAATCAACGATTTAAAGGCATACCTTGAACTGGCTGTTGGCTGGGCGATATTTCAGTGGTAGGCACAACTTGATCCTCATCTCTAATATTAATATCCTCAGATCCTATATTATTCACTAGAGAGTAAAAACTTTCTTCTGCCATCTCGGTTTCCTTTGATCAGTGTTTTTAATTTAGGAACAAAACCAGAAACTAATTAACTAGTCGTGTGTGTGTTTTTCTGTAATGTTTTGGTTTGCTGCCACCAAAAGATTTCAGAGAGAAAGAGTGTACGTGCAGGAGCGAGAGAAAACAGATGAGATCTGAGAAGGGTTGAATGGATGCTGGGTATACCAGATTATGCGTGTAGAGTATATGCCTACATATACGCCAACATTGAGCTATGAAAATCAACCCTTTCAAAAGAAGCGTTGTGCATTGTGCAACACGGGTCAAAGGCATACTAGCCTAGCATACAGTTTTGGAGAAATCTATATCATTGTTGTTTAGTTCATTGTGGAGGGCCCTTTTTTGCGAAAAGTTAGGTTTACAGCGGAAATTCTATATTTATGATGTATTCATATGAGGGAGTTATGTTTTTGAATATTTTCGTTAATGCTCGGGCTGTTAGCAAACAAAACAGGTATCATCTTTTGGTCATATTTCCTTCAGCTTCATGGAAAAATGAAAGCGAGGCAATGTCACACATTAAGGACTTATTTCATCATCGCTCTATTTATTTATTATCGATTAAAAATGCTTTTTACGAATCTTAGTATACTTTTGACCAATTGCACTTCAACTAGAGTAACGAGAAAGTAATTCTGACATTTAAATGAAATGATTACTATTCAAAACTTATTGTCATATTGTCAAAGAGAAAGCAAATTTAGTATTCAAGCAGAGAAACACATGCAATACAAGTTATAAAGCTTGTAATCGTTTTACGATTTATAATTGCACCCACACCAGCTAAAACTTTATCATTATCTATCATGTTTAAATACGAACCTCACATAACTTAAATACAAAATTAAGTTAATTCTTGTTGAACCTATTAACGAAGACAATCTTTTTATGAACACACAAATCGAGAAGATGAGCACTGGTATAATTAACAATTAACTTTTTAATATCTGGTTTAGAAATATTATTGACAACAGCTACTGAAAGTGTCACACACATATATATATATAGTACTCATTCAACTGAAAAATGTCTTCATTCATGGTTTGGATTGTGAAGGTTATTATTCCCATTTGTATGCCTTTATTTAGCAAGTATGCAAACGAACAGGTGAAAGTAGTCAAGCAATACAGAATGCATAAATAATTGCTGATTCCCGTCATGTTTTGTATACATATCAGGAAGAAAACTTTATTGGCTTAAATTAAGAAAATTTGGATTGTAAAATACATAATTATGAGTTTAAGAAGTACCTATTGCACGGTGACTGCCTCCTTCATTGAAGCGTGAGTGAAAGTGAGAAAATGGGCATTAAAAACTGAAAGAATATTAAGTAGAACTTTAAAAATTTCTAAATTCATATTGAATGTATTATCATTACTACTATATTCTTAATTGCTAAAATTTGCTTTCTGCAGCAGCTCATTTGTTAAGATATTTTCAAAATTCTTATATTCAGATATGATATTCACAGCATGAGGAAATATATACATTAATTTCGACTAATTAACTAGTCGTTTCTCTTTGGATAGAGTAAAGGCCTTACTTTCTGCGAGGATAGGAAGATGTGCATCCCTATCTGTGTATTGTTTCACTGCCAATTATAAAAACAAAGATATGCAGAAGTGAAGGCAACGTGAGATGGAATCTCAGAAGTAGTTTTTTGCTGGACAAAACAGCACTGCTGCATTATGCATGTCGTGTATACGACAGGGATAATACTTCATTTTCTTTTCTCGCTTAACCCTTGTCTGAACTATAGAGTGTAACCCTTATAAAAAAATTCAAAAGGCTACAAAAGGCAAAGGCTACAGGAGATCACATAATATCTAATCATTAATATGAGAGAGTTATAATAATGAAAGAATTCACCAATGCTCGGGTTATTAAAAAGAGTTAAAATTTTATTCATTATTTGCAAGACAAAGGAAAGAATTTGAAGGCTTAAAATATTTCCTATAGATCGCAATTAAAGTTGAAGAAATGAGGACATGTGCTACGTGTATCTGTCAATTTCAACGACTTAATCTCATTTAAATACTAATAGAGTTTCTCAAGCAGAAAGAAATATTTCTATTCTAACGGAGAAAAGAATATATTACAAACTTATTACGGTAAACCTAGGAGTACATTATCAATATTTATCATGGTTAACTTAGAATATTTAACAATATGTAATTAACAAAATGCATTGAAATTAACCTATGTACATAATATAAATACAATATTAAGTTGACACTTATAAAACGTCATATGAGACCATATTTTGTAGGAACACGTATCGTTAAGAAGATGCAGTAGCATCATTAACAACTAATTTCTTTACAGTAAGCTAATTTTCTAGTCACTTTAGAAACGATAAACCGGGCATTTCATAAAAAGTAGATACTTACCATGATTTTCCTTCGTAAATTGATAAAACTCCAAAATCTTTGTATTAACAGGAACTAAACTAAAAACTTATTAGCCTATGATATGATATGTTATGATATGTTATGATAAGTTGGATTACAAAACACATAATTATAGGCTGATAAAGTATGAACGGTGACTTTCTCCTAGAATATAAAGCTTGAGTGAAAGTGGGAATATGGGCATTAACAACTGAATAAATATTAACTAGAACTTTAAAACTTTAAAAGTAGTTTTCTCCAGTAGCTCATTAGTCAAATTATTTTCAAAATCTAGTCAAATATAGCTATATATATATATATAAATATTGTCTCTGTTCAATGATATTATCGAGTACTTAACTTATTTGCTGTAGATCACTATTTTTAACAAGTTTGCACAACACCGGTTCGTAAATAAGTTCAGAGAGGAGATTCACAGCAGGAGAGAATGAATACATTAATTTTTTGCATAATCAACTTGTAAAAAAGTACAGATCTCTATTCATTACATAAAAGAACAGCTTTTGGTGACAGTCTTTACCAAAAAGTCTCACTAAAACTAATACATTTTAAAGTCATAGGCAATTTTTCGTTTTTCATTTAGCTGTCCTCTAGCCTTATTTTTTCAGTTGTGTTCTGACCTCGTTTGCGTATTTAACCAGAATGACATTTTCAAATTGGTCGTATGCACCTGGGCTCAAACAAAGCCCTTCTTCGCGAGATGCGGCAAATTCCTTGAAGTTGGACCATGTAATTTCTCGTTTGGAAATTAAGAATGCGAGAAATCCTAAAAATGAGAAAATAAGAATATTATATATTAAAGGAATTCAAATAAGTAAAAACTGTATATCTTTTTATGAGCTTACTGGCAATAATGCTTTTTTTCACGCCTGAAAATTTCCCCATCTTCTTTTTGTTCTTCGCTTGTATCCTTCCACTTAATGAACAGTTCATGATCTCGTCGTCACTGAACATTTTTCGAAATGCCTCTTTTCCATAAACCGTAATAATTTTACTTTCGTTATAAGTTGGACCGGATATTTCCCCACGAGCGTCCTCCAGAAGCTTGTGTAAGTTGTTATAGCAACTGTCAATGTCCGCCTAAAAAATTGTGTTAAAATATTAGTTAAAATATTTTAACATTTACAAATATAAATGAGTATTAATTTGTACACACATCTGTTAGTTGATTATATTCGTTGGAGGAGTATTCTTTCTTGGCTCTCTTTCGTTTCGGTGCTGATCGGGTGGATTTACGTTTACCGGGTTTCACTCCACTTGAAGTGCTGTCCACAGATGAAACAATGCTTAATTCAGAATTTAGCTCATTCTCTCGACCATTAGGAATAACTTTACCTACAAAATTATCATTATTTGATATGATTAAATTAACATTTAAATGTTGTCATAATTACATTAATATTTTAAGGATATTTACCGTTCATATTGGTAGAGCTTAAAATAAACTGCTGGTTAAGAGATTGATTTGATTCTGTGTAAATGGAGGATCTCATTTCCGTATTCTGCAAGCAAATATTTTTTTTTTGAGTTTATGAAATATCTCATAAATGAAAGAAAAAAATTTGGGATATAAGCTATTCCACAAGATGCTGCATAATTTAAAAAATGTAAAACACAGAGTCATGTAGTAACTAGTTAGTTAGCTCAGTACCCAGGGCCCACCACGATTAAGTGAACCATCCCCCTACTAGAAATCCCTATAAATTTAACCATCACACCGAAAAAGTTCCAATCGCCGGAGTACCAAACCCTTCTAATCGCAAGTGTCTACCTCCCCACGACCTAATATACCCCCGTATGAATTTTTATCGTTGGCACCCTCACCATCAAACAAAAGTGTTTTCCGCCATTCCGCCCCTGTCCTACTCGCAACAGTTACCACCACCCTCGCCCCCAATCCTAACAGTTGCAGCTACCCCCGGGCCACCTCGTCA
>JAQIXW010001132.1:0-21373 GCA_034700685.1 Willowsia buskii
AAAATAAACTAAATGACAATGTACCAATGTTCCTCATCGTCCGTTATACTTAACCTATCACAATTGACAAATAACTATTGTCTGTACGGAACTACAGATATATTTTATGTATACTTATCAGCAACGAAGATAATTACTAGCCAATACTTCATATTCATTTTATTAATAATTCCTCCACACATTCTTGCTTGATGAAAATTTAGAAAAAAAAGTTAAAGTTATTTTGAGACTAAAAACCCAACCAGAGGTGCCAAAATTCCAGGTGTAACTGGCCTTTAAAAATTTGGAAAACGAGGCCAAAAAATCCATACGGAAGGCCAGCTATTTAACTTTTAAGGCCCAATAATCCCATCCCTTAATAATAATATGATTTTGTTTTAATTTTTTATTTTAAAAAAATACCCATTTTCATCATACTCTGTAGGCTTCCGTCTCAATGAGAACGGCCGTTGCATCTGTGCCACGGATCGAAACTTCATTCTGGACTCTCAAGGCAACTGTGTGTGCCCTGAAGGACAAGGCTACGAGATACGAAACGGAGTCTGTGAGCCAATTCCACCAGGCTGCCAGTCTGATTCTGACTGTCCATTGGATAGATTCTGTTACCTTACCAATGCCACTTGTGTCAATCCTTGCGCTCTCAAGGTGTGTGGAACAAATGCCTATTGTACGCCGCTGAACCATCAAGCAGTATGCGTTTGTCCAGAGGGATTGCCTCCAAACCCAAGTGCTGAAGAATTCTGTGGACGAAGTATGAGCTCGACAAAAACACTGTTATTTTAAAAGATGGCATCTGTTTTTGAATTTTTAGTAAATAATGAATCTTATTTATTTTTTAAAAACAGCTCCAAGCGATGCGAGAACAGACTTTCCACAACCTGAAATGGTCGTCAATTGTCTTGCTGATGGTGTACAGGTGGACGTTTACATGCCACCAGCAAACAACTCTGATTTTAACGGACTCCTTTACGTAAAGGGTCATTCCAAAGATCCCAACTGTAGAAAATCTGTACAATACTTTGCTGGCCCAGTGGACTTTAAGGTCAAGTTTGGCTCTTGTGGATTGATGCATGTCGACGTAAGGAACAATTCTTTTTAATGATAATAATACTTGATTTTACACTGACAATTACTTATAATGCCTTTTGCTTCTTCACACAGGGCGAAGCTGGATTCATCTTGGTGATACAAAAACATCCAAAATTGGTCACCTTCAACGCTCAAGCGTACCACATCAAGTGTGTATACATGACCGGTGAAAAGACAATCACGTTAGGCTTCAACGTTTCCATGTTAACAACTGCTGGAACTATTGCCAATACTGGTCCACCACCCACATGTGTCATGAGAATTGTAGCAGCAAGTGGTGGGGAAATCAACTCTGCCGAAATTGGAGAGTCTCTCATGCTCCGTGTGGAAGTACAACCGTCCTCCATTTACGGTGGCTTTGCCAGGCAGTGTGTTGCCAAAACAATGGAAGGAGATGGCGAAAACGAGTACCTGGTCACAGATGACAATGGATGTGCAACAGATCCGTCGATATTCGGCGAGTGGGAGATTGAACCAGACTCTCAAACGCTATTGGCGCATTTCAACGCTTTCAAGTTCCCAAGTAGTAGTAGCATCAAATTCCAATGTAACGTTCGTGTCTGCTTTGGCCGTTGCCAACCGGTAAGTTATACAAGAAAAAAAAAATTACTAAAAAAAGTTTCAATAATGGGACAAATTGAGACTTGGTTTTTGTTTCCAGGTGAACTGTCGAGGACAGAACGCGTTTGGTCGTAAAAAGCGTCAAGTGTTTGACGATTCCGAATCCAGTCTTTCATCCCAACTTTCTGCCTACGAAGGTCAGCTCCGTGAGGAAGTCACAGTTCAGTCAAATCCCATCCTGGCTTTGGAGCGCCGAGAGGATCGTCTGCTTAATCCAACAGAAGGTTAATTAATAAGCACCAAAATTTGCCAAAATTGTTTCTGTAAAAGACTCTAAACAATTGTGTTTTTTTCTCCCTAAATAGCTCCACAAATTCAAAAGGAGGAAGTATGCGTGTCTATGGTGGGATTCATCATCTCTCTCATCATCACTGCTCTCCTCGCTCTCGTCGCTGTGGCAGTAGCCGTCTCCTGCTGGCTGCTTGCATACAGAAGAAGACCAAAGTCAGAGGGACCACTTCCTCATCCGCCAGAGTTTCCCAATCCCCTGTTCACCACGCCAGAGCCGTTGGCAGAACCCTCACCAGACTACCTCTCGTAGTAACGGCTGAACCAAAATAGACTTATTATGTATTTAGATCACATTTTTATATATAAAATAGTTAATGTATCCCTACGTAGATTGTTTTTTGTACACCTACCTACCTACTTTTGTAATCATAATAATGTACCATTGTTTTTATGTACATAACATTATTATTATTGTTAGTAATGGTAATATTACTACCTTGTACTTCAACGTAATATCTAGTTGAGAGATTTAGTTTTCTCTTCTCCATAAAGAAATCAAGACGACAACGAAAAAAACTAGAAAACATTTAAATGTATTTTTGTAGAGATATTTTGTGGCCAGAAATAAAGGTAATTCTAATTCTAAAAGTCCACCATTAGAGGGAAAGAGAAGAATAAGAGAGAGAGGAAGGAAGAGAAGAAATAATAATGTGGGAACCAGGGGTACTCTTTTTTATACGGAATTTTCTGACGAAAGTAATACAAACTAGATTGTAAGGTTGTATAAAACTTAATTATTGATTAATTGTATTAATTATTATTAACCAGTGTGTACCAAATGAAGGTAGCTAAACAGCATTTTTTTTGTATTCGTCGCCATATAATTTATGTATGCATATAAGTATTTAAGCTAGAATTATTGCAATCCATTATTAACTGACCAGGATGAATGGATGTTATGTAAAATGAACAACGATGACTTCATGAACTAATGTTATTTTTTTGGTGTATAAAATAATAATAATTATAATTAATAATTTTTTTTTGTGCTGTGATGAGGACATTGAAAGACTCAGACACAGAGAGAAAGAGAGAGGTTCTTTCTTGAAAAAGAAAATACTTTTTTTTATACAACAAAGACATTGTGAGGAAAATCAGAATTTTGAAATAATCTTAAGCTACTTCTTTGTTATATATTTTAAGACTAAGATCTCTGACTCATGTGATTCAACCTTACAAAATAATAATTTTTACTACTGTTTTATCACTCCTCTGCTACTACTGTTACTACCGATGCTACAACAATCTACTGCTGACTGACACGTGAGGAAACATTTTTAATTTAGGGAAAGAAAGTAACAATAATGGATGCTAATTAAGTAGACCCTAGAGAATATACTGAGTATATAGTATTTTTACCATGTACATGATGTTTACACATATACCTACTACGATTTACACATTTTAATCGGTTGGAAGATTGGGGAAACTTTCGTATAAAAAAAAATTAAGACATGCCAGGTTGCAGGACACCTCTAGAAGAATTGTAAATTTGTTATCAGTAAATATAATTTTGGTGTATTTGTTAAGTACACACCAGAAACCAAGTCAATTTTTACATGTAGGGAACGAAACAAATTGACAACAAACACAATAACAACAGCGACAAACAAAAACCCATAGAGTTAAGGTTTTAAAATACTAGCTGCAAAAAAATATTTTATCATCAGACAAAATTTCAAGATTTCATATCAATCATTCTCTTTTTATATCGTTTTTTTTCTCTAATTTACTCGCTCCACTAATTATAAAGTCGTTTTGTAAATCAACAGAAACAGAATCATCACACGTCTCACCACGCTTTTTTTTGTTATTATTTTTTATCATTGTCAATGATGATAAGGATCATCGTGTTTTCAGTGTTTTTTTTTTTATTTGTAAATCTGTCATCATTATTATTATTAATATTATTAATTCTAGTTTGTAAGGTTGTTGCTTTGTATTAACGTTGTTATATATTAATAATTATAATTGAAGATGTGTGTACAGAAAGACACCGTTTTTTGTTAACAGTATTTAACATTTTTTATTAATATATTATTATTATTATAATTATTATTTGTGTGTGCGTATTACCAAGGGGTGAAGATGAAGTCAAAGTTGAAAAAAAATATATATACCAAAAGAATTGCTGAAAAATAGTGAAATTTAATCCGATTATCATGGTAAAACTGTTGAAGAATCAAAAATTGGCAATTTTGAATGTTCCCATGTTTTGTATACTTTTTTAAAACGATTTTTTTTGTTTTTGTGTAAGTTGTATGCGCGTCTAACAATAAAGTAACTTTACTTGCCCTGCGAAGCAAACAACAACGCTATTAATTAACAGTAATAAAGCAGTAACGATAAATTAATCCTGACCATGAGTAATATATTATGTAATAATAATAAGGTCGATAATTTGAAGAAGAGGAAGAAAAAAAATTATAATGTATGTGTGTAATAATATTACGTTAACGCGTCGTACATCGTATGGTATTAGTCATAAAAAATGAAGCAATCGATCGAGGAACACAAGAAAAATTATTAAAGTAGAAAAAGATTTGAAAAAGTGTTGTTCAAGATTACCGATGATATAATAAATAATAAAAATTAATAATAAAGGAAACTAAAGATGTTCGACGGAAAACAAACACATTATTATATAGCGTTTTTTTTTGTATTGAAGTATGCATAAATTTTATCAAAAGTCATAAACTAATAATGCAACTGCTATTTAGAGCAAGATGTGTACAACATTTTTAGTAATACTTTATTATCGCAACTCGCAACCATCGTTAGAAACAAATAATGTACAATACATTTATTGAAAATTTCAATTTGAAATCAAGTAAAGGGAACTTATCAAATTCACGTCAATCTCAATGTCATCATTAAAATTATATTTTACACTTTTTAATTTCACATAGCTACCTTTACTATCACTGAGCGTATATTACTACGTAACTATTCTGGGAATAAATAAATGTGTGTCTGTCATTTCCTTGCATTATTATTATTATTATAGTACAATTGGCTCTTCGTCTTGCTTCCCTTTTGTGTAAGTCTCAAACTGCTCTCTTGTAAAATGCTTCCATGATTCACCCGAACTTTTGAAAACGTCCACGGTCTGCAATTTTGGCAGCAATTTCCACACATTGCTCTTGTACATGTTACCTGTTCCTCTCAGATATGTGCGGATTTTGACAACCTCATTGTGATTCTCTCTAGTATCTATATACTCTTGTTCTGCCGTCATGGGGGAAACACAAATTCCAAGATATTCCAGCCCTGGCAGACACACCAAATAGTTATACGAGACATGCACAGAATGACCAACGTGCAAATAGCGAACTGCTGGAGCAGGCTCCAGTTGAGGTAAATCATCAGTGAGAAGAAGCTGTATTTCCCCCAATTCGACCCTAGACAAATGTGGACATCGTTGAAGCAACAGGAACAGTTCTCGGAGGACGTAGCACCCTTGGGGCACATGCACCCGGAGAGTGGTCAACTGTGAAAGACGAACCTCCCTCAAGAGAAACATTACACCCACAGAGTCTGAGCACATGGCATTCAACTCCCGAACATTGGGAAGCTGCTGGGGGTACTCTGTAACAGAGTTCGGGTTGATTGGTTTGCCACGGTAAAAAAGCGTCTCCATCTGGAGCGAATATGTATGCAATACAAGTTGGTTCAGCACGACATGTTTCTCCTCATGATATGACCTATTCAGACAACAAAATATTTTATTAAACTGATAACAATCCAGATTGTAGTGCATCATATAAGTCGCATCATCATACCTGACACCATCAACACGGTCTACCCACAACTCCAATCGACTGTTAATATCCAGACACTTCAAATGGGGGAGCTCTGGTAGCTTGTGAGTCTCTCGAAAAATTCTTAGTCGAAGCTCACAGTATGTGTTGCGCGGTTGACGAAGCATACCTTCCAGTTTCAATGCTCGTAAATTAGGTACTAAATCCAAGCAAACGCGTAAATGTCGGTAAAAAACAAGTGACTGCATCTCTGCGTTTCCTGTAGATATGTAGAGTTGATGAATGTACTTTCCGTGATGGGTGAGAAGTTCCAAAAGATGCTGCCAGTACTCGGAAACGATTTCTCCTGTTATCGTTGTCGTATCATCCGCTTCACTGGGCCTTGGGCTGAAGTGAACCGCTCGGCCAACAAATGGATTGTCATTGTTTGTGTCGTCACTTTCCCCATTTCGATTACGACGATCTTCAAGCTCCTGGAGAAACTGGGTGATTTTTGGAATTCCCAGGATTCGCATGGGGCCATGTTCTTTTCGCCATGTTGGATAATGGTACCCAGGAGATGGTTCAAAGTTTGCAAGGTCTGCATTGTGGCACAGAGTGAACGAGTTATCGTGAGTTTCCAACATGGAATCTATGACATCTTTCCATTTGCGACAGGTTTGGCGAAGATTCAAGAGGTCACGTTGATTTAGATGGTTTAAAAGAGATGGAAAAACCTAATTTAAAAAAAATTGTTACTAAGTTACTATTTCCATGCCTTGCATTTCTGATTTCGTGTCATGCACGTGATACCATTCCTTATCCTTACCTTATCAAATGCCAACCGCCATTTTGTGTCATGGTAAATACCGTTCAATTGGGAAGAGACTCGGCACATTTTCAAAATTTCATCAGGCTCCCGTACATATTCGTCCAAAATCAGGGCCCACAACTTAAATAATCATAATATTTTAAATTGACACCTTCAATACATATATTTAACTCATGTAATTTACATGATAAAGCATTGTATTTTCTTAAATTGTTTTTACCTCTTCATGCAGAATTTGAAAAGCAAATCTCTCTGGTGGGTGTTTCGAGGAGACGCCAACGGCATGGGATCTTCCATCCCTTCCATCTTCAGTTTTTCTTTTCCTCTTTCCAGTCGACCCGCTGCCACCAAGTGACTTATTGAATCGCTCCAATTTCTTATTCTGCTGTCGTATTAGCCGAACTACAAGCTTAATCTTTTTTCTCAGAGATTGATTTTCCGTTTCCAAGGTTGTACACATCTGCTTCCAATAGCTAGAACTAGAACTGTGACTCTCCATTGTATTAGTAACAGTTTTTAGTTCTTTCAATTTATCAAGTTAACTGCTCAAGTAGTGATTCCTTTCCTTGAAATAAATACGCTTTCACTTTTTCTTTTACTCTTTTCTCCTTTACTGTATATATCAGGTAATCTGCTTTTCATTCATTCTCACAGTCCTACCACCATAATGTAATTTTACATCACAGCCTTTTGTGTTCTCTTGAAAGAGTTTAAGAGGAAATGGATCTGTTGCTGCTGTCGCTACTCATTCCTGTTCGTCTTCTTGTATTCTCTTGAGAAACCAGAAACCAAGATAGATGTGCTCCTGGCTCTCGATGAAAGCAGAGGGGATAAATGGAAGGAAAATCGATATTCCCTTCCTCCAACTGCACTCTTTTTACAAATCACACATGACACTATGCTATGCTTTGTTTGACACAATAGAGCAAAGAAATCGGATAAGCAAAATTTAGTTACAATTCCTGTGGGCGTGCACCATAATTTGAAACATGTAATTTCTTTGCATCGTCATTCTTTTTAAAAAAAGAGATAAACTTGTCAATCTCTTGGAAAAATGAAATCATCAAGTATAGAGTTACAATTATGTATGCAAATTATCCAGTTTTGTCATTACATTTCCATAACGTAATTCCAAGTTCCAATTGTACATACTTTTTTGCGTTTTTCAACCTCGTACAACCTTTGCATGTTTGTAAGTAACGATTAATGATTTAAAATTGCAAAGATCAAGTCTAAATGCATAGACACAGACAACGATCTGCTAAGAAAGATGATAAAATATAGGAGCATGCAATGATAAACGGATAATGATGATAATATTTGTCTCTTTTAAAAAAAATATCAAATGTAATGATGGTGTGGGATAATGAACTCTGTGATTTTTCTAGACGACTTGAACTCATTTATGATTTGTATCAAATTTAACTGTTCCTTATCATCATGGCTCATCTCGAATTTCTGTTTTATGTCTGAGTTTCACACAAAAGAGTTGCGTGTTGCGTCATTGTGTATCGCAATTTGCAAAACCGAATAATAATAATGTATGTACGTATCTCTTATTGCAGTTTTGGAATTAAAGTCCAATGCTTACAAAAGGATATCCGAAGATGCTACGTGCTACGTTAAAAGTATGTATGTAACTCTGTGTATTTAAGTTAGAGAGATTCGCCGTCTCTGTACTAGTTAACACATTTAACCAGCGTTAGCACTTACTTACTTACTTACTTGTTAGTGTATTGATTGAGAACTGCTTTTTCAGTCTGTTAAATTCTGTAACCATCATTCTTATCATCACAATCACGGATGAAAACTTACATGCCAAATCAAATGAAAGTTGAAATATGTAGGAGAATAATTAGTAAAGTCGTGTTTTCCATTATCTTCGTTTCGTGTACTTATATGCATCAGAATAAGAATTATAAGTGAAAACCCCCGAGTAAGTTTAAAAACAAAATGGTAGCCAAGAATTAAATTTGAAAAAATGCAAGTGCAGTGAAAAAATGACAGTGCTCAAGTGCTTATCCAAGTTTCGTATGATTAGTTGTCGTTAGATTACCTTTTTGTCTTATATTTGTCACTACTCAGTCAGGCAATATAATATACTGCTGGATGCAAGAAGCAATGGTGATTCATCTGGTCTTGGGTTTCGTGAGAACGGTATGTACCTATGCTCAGTGCAAAATTCCAAAGAAAATAAAGCCATAAAAATGAATCGCATAACTTCTTCATGAGAAATTGTAATTGCATACTGTCAATTGTCATTAAAAAATAAAGTTTTACATATAAATACATTGCATGCCGCAATGAATGTTTATTGACAACTGCCCTGTTGCAAGCTTTAAAAAATTTCATGCTCACGTTCACATTAAGCAAAAATCATAAAACTTATTACAATAGAACAACAAATGATTGTAGCTACACGTTCCATGAGTAAGTAACCTGGACTGAAGTACTAAGAATTGCGAAAATTAACTGGCGAGTCTCACATACATGGAATTAATGCCGATGCTTATTCACATTCGCTAAAAAATGCCCATGCAAATTCATCAAGAACAAACATCTATATGGAATGAACGGAGAATCATACCATCAGAGACACTTTAGCTTTCAAAGAAGCTACAGTCTCAAAATACATACATCCGTAATAAACAAAAAGTCCAATGAATGGTAAAGAAGCAGCCGATATTGTCATCATGGACAATCATCATAATCATGCAATCATTTATGACAAGGGAAATGGAAAGGATTGGATTAATATTATTCCTGAGGAGGTGTGTATCTTTTTCTCAAAATGACACAGAAATTCCTATGGAATTAATCAAGATACATATGATGATGTGATAATGTTATACTAAGCTAGATTTAAAAAAATGTAAATTAACTTGGGTAAATGTCTTTTTATTGTTTCAGATGTGGGTCAAGTTGTTTCGTTATATAGATGACCCTGATGATTTGAAAAACTTGGTAGCGGCTTCCCTAAAATTTAGTGGTTGGCTACATCCGAGAAAGACAGCATTTTTATATCCGGCAGTTATACGTGTTTTGACGCAAACGGGGCACATCCTGGAGACTTCTGAACTCCTCAAATGTCGCTTGATCAACAAACACTCCAAACAGGTTGTGGATAGCGTCTTGGAAAGGGTTCCAGACCACTTTAAAAGCTATCCCAAGAAAAGCTTTGCTACTAGAATGAAAGCATTGGTGCCTACTCCAGAGCCAATAATTCCTGGTTTTATCGAGGAAATTGAAGAGATTGAAATCCCGCTGATGATGATGAGATTGTATGAGCACAGTCCTGCAAATGTTCGTAATATTATGGACGAATTAAGGAAGACGAACGAGAATTACGACGGGACAAACAGTAGCCCATTTCCAAGGCGTCATTTGTATCTGGAACAATGCCATGTCATTACAGAAGACAGCTTCATAGAGAGGAAACAACTTGCCAAAGATTTTTTGGACATTGCTGGAAAATATTTTTGGTATTTTGACATGCGCACTGGCTATTCCAACTATTTAACTTTGAGTGCTTGGTACTTGGGAATGGTGGAATTTGTTCGACGCATGCCCAACTTAAGAGCTCTTCTCCTTCACAATCCCAACGGAACATTTCGATGCAACCATTGGGAATGGAAGCAACTTGACAGAGTTATTGAGGATCATCCTTTTCCAAAATTGAAGCACCTGTCAATGCTAGTTATTGAGGAAGTTCCGGAAATGGTGACGATCGCAATCTTGAGTGCAAACAGGGAAATACCTGGACTTAAAATGAGAAAGTTGGGAAACGCAATCAGTCTCTGTCGA
Source organism: Willowsia buskii (assembly GCA_034700685.1). NCBI lineage: Eukaryota > Metazoa > Arthropoda > Collembola > Entomobryomorpha > Entomobryidae > Willowsia > Willowsia buskii. The sequence continues at coordinate 10,378 of JAQIXW010001132.1, forward strand.
TCGGTGCGAAGTTTATCTTGTGTCCACGCTGGGTTCCCCCTTCGTTCAAATGCAGTTGGACAGTGGCCCCTTTGTCAGCTTCAGATTGATTTCTCATTGCATGAATCTCTCCTGCACTGGAGTGACGTATTCACATTTTTTGAACGCTATGCTAACACACTTACACATTTACAAGTGTCATTACCGGTGGCATGGTTTTATTCAAAGTTGGAAGATGCGAGAGTACTTCGGTTGCCAAATCTAAAAGAGTTAAATGTGGCCATGCACGTGTTCAGAGGGATCAATTTCATTGTGGGACTGACGGCTCTCGAGAAACTTCATTTGACTGTGACCAACCCACAGCACGAGTGTCATCGTTGCAGGAAAGTTTACCCTGCAAGGATTGACGTCAACAAGTACTTTGAAAAATTCATAGAGTCAGATCTATGGCAGCAGATACACACTTTGAGAAAAGTGAAAGTGGACGTGTACAACGTGGAGGGTGAGCTCCGTCAGCCGATATATGATCAATCTGTAAGCCTCGAGTTTTATCGTCATCAACTTCCGGGGGCTAAAGAACTGAATAATAAGCAGACGGAGAGAAAGAACAAAGTGGACGCAAATATAAATGAGGTTGATTGATGATTACGCTATAATTGCTGGGATGACAGTGAAAGAAAATTTACTCCTGATGAAATTTTGTGGATGAAAAGGAAGATTGAAATGATTAAATGTCATTAATGTTCGCTTTACTAGCTACTTTTTTGCCTCATTCTGTTTTATAGTAACAAGTAATTATCCCTTAATTTATGGCTCATAGGGAAAGTGGTATGTTTAATTGTGCAAGTGGTATTTGCAAATTATTAATGTAGGAATTCTATCATTGTATGAGAATCAGATTGTATGAGTCTTGTTTTTAATTTTACACATAAATAAGTACAATGTACATTTACTACTTATTGATTGAACTTTTAATTGTAATAATGCTGCTTCTAAATAAATTCAGAAAAGTTGAGCAAATATAGTAGAATCAAACTATCAAACAATTGTATTCAAGAAATCTTTTTAAAACAAAACACGTGGAAAATATTCTTGTGAATCAACAGGCTATTGGTTTGGTAAATTTCACTTGTACATTTTAAAAAGGATTCATCCTGAACAATTCATTAAAAGCATATTAAGTAGTAGTAGATCACTAGATAGCCTGTAACTTTTGCGGACGCAATTTCTATAAAATTCATAAAAAGAAATATATAATACAATAAAATACAGATCCCTTCCATCAGTCAAGCATCAAGGCTAATTATAAGCTTTTTTGTGCACTAAATATAAATAATATTATTTGTCAAAACTTGTGCTGGAACACTGGTAGGTATCTCTGCTCCTTGTTCCAACGCCCAAGCAACTCCTGCGTTCCCTCCTGAAATGTTTATTGGAGTGCTAACTTGACCAAGCTGTCCAGAATTTTGCGGTTGTTGCTGGGTATTCGTTAGAGTTGACGAGATCCCAGCATCAGTTTCCAAGTTTGGATGATTTTTGTACACCTTAAATGCTTGCGGCTTCATGTACAGAATCGTGGTCGTTGAGGAAGGTGGCACTCGAATAACGAACCCATTCGATTGAGTGTACACATCTAGTTCGGAAGACAAAGGGATCATATTTTGATTTTGAAACTGCTGCGGTGGCTGCTGTTGTGAAGTTGATGCTGCTATTCCAAAATCCATTGAACCCATCTCCGCAAACACGTCAGAGAAGGATGCTGGGGACAATGACACATTATTATTATTTGTTGAATGTTCATTTCCCAAGTTTATTCCTTTTGCATTGCTCCCAGAGTACGGGATTGATGAGCCTAGAGAGCCTTGCCCTTGAGGAGTTGTCATCTGAGCAGGATTCATCATTGAATTGATATTGTCGTTTTCTGTTTTTATTACTGCAGCGATGACATCATTCTCTGTAATTTGGACATTGACTTGTGCCTGGGAGGAAGATGACACCTCCGGAATAGACGAGAGCGAATGCTCTGTAACTTGACTTGCTGACTGGGAGGCAACTGCCTGAATCTGATTGATCATCTGTGCAAAATAAAGACAAAATTAATATATATTAGCTGGTCGTCATATACTCAATTGAAAATGCATAGTAAATAGTAATTGTGATGGAAAGTGGAAACTCTGTTCTGAAAACATACCGACTCTATTTCTGGAAGCTGCAACCAGCTCATCACATCCGGACGGATGACATTGCCAGTGCTGCCGTTATACTTTCTCAATCGCTTGATTAATTCAGCCATCCATTCATCACCACCGATTTCACCATACTTGCCAGGCTGCGCAAAAGCATCGCACAAAAACTTTTGGAGTATCTGTTTCCTGATTGGAGTAAGGTTCTTGCGGCGTGGAGTCTGCTTTTCTTTAGGGGCTGCGGAACTCTTTTTCCCTCGTTTGGGTGCTGGGCCACTCGAGGTACTTTGTGGTGCAGGTGCCCTAAAAAGAAAGGAAGAAAATACACAAAGTTCAAACATAAGTAAACATTTCTAGTATATCTGTAGGAAACACTATAAAATAGAAATGAAAGTCTCTCAAGAAATATTATGTTGATGGCAATAAATGCATGTTTACCGAGAATTAGTTTCGCAAGCTGCAGTAGTAGATAAAGTCGAAGGCCCTGCTGAACTTTCAATAGATGGCATTAGAACCGGTGGTGGCTGTGGCGTTTCTAGACTTCGTTCAACTTCTGGCTGCCTGAAACACATAATTGAAAATACAGTTTGTAATACTAGCGCAGAGCTGGAATGGAATAGCGTTTAAACACAGTCAAATCATAAATTTGTTGATTTGTAACAAAAACTTACTTATTTGCCGGTTCAGCAGATTCACTACTCAGATCATCCCAAAAGTTCTCAAGTATGCGCCTATAATAGTACATTAAAAGGAATTTTTCATGTTATTCAAAAAAAAATTTTTTTTAATGAGAAAATTTTTAAGACAAGAACTTACCAACCAGGTACTTCAAAATTTGGCGTTAGATTAGGCATAGATGATGCTGGGCTAGCGGAACCTTGTGCCTCCATTGTGAAGCTAGCCTGAAACTGCAGAAATCATTTTTAAATTAACAACTATTGTAAATAAATATATTCAACCAGTATCCTGACCCTGATTCCATAATAAAGTTTTTTTTATTACTTTTATCACTTACCAACTCTGATTTTCAATTGAAAAGGAAGAGTTTGTAAAGCTCTTTTTCGGATGTGAAAGACTTTGAATTTTCACGTCTAAAGACGGTCTCAAAAGTTCAAACTGTCAGCCACACTAGGTTAGCTGGAAAGATTGTTTCTGGATAATTTGAAATTTTGAGATTTAGCGTAAAGAATTTCCAGAGTTTTGGGTCGGTAGGGTTTCCGGTTGGTGCAAAAAGGTTAAGCACGAAGAAAGTCCATAACCACAATGATTGGAAGTACGTTGCATCTCTGACTATTTATAGGCAGAAAATTTTCGAAAATAGATACTAATTCGCTGTACTTGATTGGAAATTCAAACTTTTCAAACTCAAATTTATTTAAATTAAAGTTTGATTGTTTCCTTGGTCACTAATTCTATGAATCATATTATTTTAATTTAACTTAGGTTCATAGGTTATGTCACATTTTTACACAATTTGAATATTCAGCATTGGTCATATTTAGGTAAGAGCTAATATTAAATTCTAGCTTTGATTCGTTGATAATTAGAATTCAAAGTTATTTCTGGAACATATTTTCATACCTACTACATACAGTAGAATTACCAGTACTCATCAGTCATTGGCAATTGGCATTGGCTTTCGTTATGCTGCATGATGTATTAATGCACGGCTTGCAAAATATAGAAAATTTTCAGAATTTAGAGTAAACTGATGCAAATTTAATTGCCTCTCAATCATGCATAACTTGTTCCAAAAGATTATTAATTATTATCCAGAAAGAGAAATGGCCAAAGAAAGTCAGTTGTTAGTAGCATTATCCTACCTATGCAGTATGTAGCCAACATTGTAATTGTAACGAGATTTAAATTTAAGATGAGAAGTAACAAAATGAATATAGTTGTTGTTGTTACATTTTATATTGTTTAATTATTCAATCATTTTTTTCATTTCGATAACAAAATTGCATATGAATTCGTGGTTTAGTCAGAAGGTGAAATTTTTGAGTTAAATATCCTAATGATCACAAATAAAATTTTTGTCAATTATCTTGAATTTGTCATTTAAACTAGATCCTAGATCATTTAAATAATTTTATTTTGCGTAGTTGAGAGTTTAGTTGAATTTCCAAAGGTTACCAAAACCTAATCAAAGCCCCACCTTAATTCAAGTTAGGTAGCGTTAGTGTAGGTTCATTTCAAGGTTTCAGTTTTCAATTAGCATAATATCCTTCATTTGTCTTGCAAAATGTTTTTCGGTATCAGTGGATGAAAGTGTCGTCAAGTTTATAAGGTGAAAAATAAATATAATTAAAGCAAAAAACCATGAACCCAAAAAGTCCATTTAGTATTTACTATTGTCCTTACTTGGCATTCATAAGAAAATTTATGTAAGAGTAATAAATACTTCAGGATCATATACCATTGTCTTCTGTCTTTGTCTTAACTCATTATTTGCTTAAAATTGTATTCCCAGAACACTTTTTACAAGTAGTAGGAACATGATACTCCTTTTTTCTTGGATTTTCATGTACATTTTTGTTCCACGTATTAACTGTAGTAGAATATATCGAATTATTATTTTAAAAAGACAGGAGATTAGACCTCAGATACGTACGTTAGATAGTCAGATAAAATTTCTCTCATTATAACCTGGAATTGACAATAAACTCTTATACATCGATTTTATCTTATTGGTTCTTGCAAACACGCCAAGGAACATACATCAAATGGTATTTTTTTGACATCAAAATGTAGATTTAGAAAGTAGTCGTCGTCAGTGCCTTTTCTCAAGTCTCAAGACAAGACAACCGGTACTAGTACCAAATTAATGATAATTAAGTATTAACTTCACATACTCTTTATCAGTATTGCGAACTTGGAAGAGATTTGGGCCATTTTAAATTAACTTATTCATGGACATGGAATATCTGATTGTGCAATTAAGAAAGAAAGGAAGGAGGTATCCTTCCATTGACTATATTATATAATATTGCATAATATGCAAACATGCATTTAAATTATTCGTTTCAAAAGCTGAAATATGTTTACATTATGAAAACTTTTAAAATTACGATTAAAGCAAAAATGTTTGATTATCGAGAGAAGAATATTATGCAAAATCCGACTTCAGTTTATCTTCAAATTGTACAAAAACAAGCTCTCGCATTTTATTAGGATATCTACTGTTTCAAGTCTAAAGATATAACTTCACATTTGAGAACTGCAATGCTAAATAATTTAAATTCTCTCTGAAAGATTATTCAAATCGAGCCATTCAGACTTTAAAAACATTTGATCCAAACTCAAAACTGTTCATTACACAACACGTCATTTTTGAAGCAACTTGAGTATCTAGCAATATAGAGAAGTGGGTATTTTATGATTTCCTATAAATACTCCAGTAAATCCATGAAATCACTTCATATTGTCGTGGTTCTCAGTCCAACAACAACCATCAGCAAATTCCGCTTCCAACTTAAGAGTCTTGTTTCATGAAAATTCTCTGAATATTTCAGGTTGACTTGACTACTAGTATATTAATCTGGCTTGACGCTTGAATTGGAATTGGAATAATCCTAAAGTCAGAGATTTCTACTGATTTACTAAAGTTCATCTTCAAGAGTAACAAGATGTCACAATCAACACTCAGAAAGAAGATGAACTCATTTCTGGATCTTCCTGTCGAAGTGGTAAGAATCGAATCATTGCATATTAATATTATATTTAGATTTTTCTTGTAATGTAATTTTCTTTTATTTGCTCAAAACATTAATTGTAATTCAATATTTTATTTTCTTCAGGTGGTGGACAACATACTTCCATTTGTTCCACTGAATGACTTACTTCGTATTCGGCTAGTTAGCAAAGATGCGAAATCAAAAGTGGACAAACACCTGCAAGGTGCCTCAGCAGCACCGCTTTTTCGTAATTATCTGGAGATAACCGCAAACGAGAACAATTTCAAGTCTTTTGAAAATCTCTGCAAGCTCAACTTCCCGATATCCAAGATATATCTCAACAACCTTGACATGGGGCATCACTTTTTCAACTGGGACGTGATCTGGCAGACAAATTTTCTTCAAGTTCATGGAGCAAAAATCACCCACCTAAAAATGGAGGAATACCCGATTGTCCCCACGAGAGAAGCAGTCTTCTTCTTGGAGGGGTTGCCCAATTTACAGTCTCTCGAGATAGCACACGTTGAGGCTTGTAATCCTCTTCGAGAATTCCAAAGCAAGAAGAGGAGAATGATGGAGATGGAACCTATTGCACCGTTTCCCACTATCCCCACCAACTTTTCTACTTTGAAGAGTTTGATAATCGAATGTGTCAGTCTTGACTTTGATGACACTACCATGATTCGGAGCGTCCAGCAACTGATCAGATTTTGTGGAAATCAGCTCGAGTACTTTGGATTTCCCGAAATTGTTGGAATGGAGGAAGAGGCAGTCCACCCTGACAACAATGTCATCGTTCTGAAAGAAGTATACGATTCCATTAGCATGCGACGCCGGGAATTTCCCCAACAACCGAATTTGAAATTCTTGGATTTGCAAAACTGGAAGATTAAAGAGATGAGAGTAGGCCAGCAACTGGCCCGTAGAGATTCCATGTTTTTCATGAATTTTCATGCATTCATTGTACACGAGTCTGGACTGGACACCAAGTTGCTGAATGTCAATACTTCACTGCTTCAATATTCAAATCAAAGGTATGGGATGTACGAAGCGGATCTGCTTGACGCAGCCATGGAAACATCTATTGTTTCCATTATCAATCTTCATCCAAGCATGTGCTACTGGAAGTTCCAGGACTTGGAAAAGATTGTGATTGACATGACGTCAGATTGCTTCCCATACTTACAACATACCTGGGAAGATGATATGACTGACGAGAACGGAAATGTTCCACTTTGGCCAAATCTCAAGTCCCTGGAAATATGCGTGGATTCAGTGGAGCTGGGGAACTGGAAGGATTACAATTCTGGAGGAGTTACCACCAAGCAATTGCTGGATTCGTTCTTTGTGAACGTTCGTCGGCCATCGGTCAAAGAGCTCGACTTGTCGTACATTACGTACATGGTTGATGTGGACACCCCCGACCTCATCAGTTATCCTTGGCCTGCACCAGAGGACTTGTCGGCATCTTGCGCAAATCTGACCAAGCTGAGACTAACTAATTGGCCGGGTACAAACGAAGCCCTTTCTAAATTATGGATAGGACTTCAGAACTTGGAGGAAGTTAATCTGGGGCATTGTTCCAATCTGAATGATTCTGCGTTTGTGGGCGACGATGAAGAGAAGCCTGCATTTTTGTCTTTGAGTCGTAAGTAAAGTAAATGCTACTATTTAAATACACTAACAAAAATTACAATTATCAGTTATTTTAAAAAATTGTTTTTTTCTGTAGGTCTTAAAACATTTGGTCTCTGTGGCTTGGATCAAATGCCCGGCATCACGGACAAAGCGTTTTCTTGCGTGTTTCGTCACTTAACCGTCACCCGTTTTGGACTTGCGTGCTGCATCGAAAAAGTGGTAAAGTCGGTAAGTACAACTTTTTCCTTTTTATCTTCCTTATAATATGGTGCAATGAATATTAAATAATGCTATGACTTTTTTTGTAACATTCTTTATCTCATTTTCTTCCAGTTTACTATTGAAGGAGTCAAATCCCTCCTCACTGGAAATTTCGCAAAGACTATCGAAGATTTTCCGTTTGACAAATGGTCTTTAGATGGAGTGTCGGAGCAAGAGTTTATGGACCTTTCCAAAGAATTTCGTTCCTCTGGAATGTCATTTGCTTGAATTTCTTGAGTAACGTTTGAAAATGTGGGAAAATCCGAATAGAAATTTATTTCAATTCATTTTTGGTCATTATATTAATCAAAAAGTACATTATGAATATTTTGTATCAATTTAAGGTATCTTTTATTGGATATTCTATTTGTTTCTGAATCAATGTCCAAGTGTATTAGTAATACATGCTGTTGTATAAATACACTGTGCAAGAAATGTTTGGCGTTAGCAGTTTTTGCAGATGGTTCCCAGTAACTGTCCCATCACCTTTCTTTAATTGTACTTAACTCGTTAACTTGTCTGTACTTCCAATCCAATGTTTTTGTTTCTAAATAAATACACCTTAAAATGCACTTTGTAATCGAAGACAGTTTATTTATTGTTTCAAAAACTTATTGCATTCAAAGAACATATAACCTAGCATTTGACTCTTGATTTTTATACAGACATATAAAAAACATCTTCCAATAAAGGCATCTTGAGCATAAACATACAAATAGCTGTATCACGTTAGTATAAGAGTTTGTCGTACTATTCGTTGCGTAAAATCTTCACCATCCTGAGAATCGAAAACGAAATTAGGCCAGGCCATCAAAAAAATTGTTCATAAAATTTAGTTCTGATAGCTTTTCATATTTTCCAGATGAAAATTACGGTGATTGAGAAGTTTCACGTGCTTGCATGAAGAGTTAAAGTTCAGTTTTCACATTAATTTAAAATTCCATCTTAAACAAATTGTAATTTTGCATTTGGTTTTTGGTTTTCATAAGACAAAGAAAGCAAGCATAAAAATGTTTTTTGAATAAACAAAATTTTCGCTTGATAGACAAATCTGGTACGAAACCCCACTGCCTCAGATGAAATAGCTCTGATTTATTTGTATTTTTAACCTCATATTCTAGATTGAGTTTTCAAATCTGTATTCGTCGTAAATATTTTAGACTAATTGAGTTGCAAATGACGCTTCAAAGGAGTAATTTCATTTTGGTATAAAATGCTTATGCAAACAAATGTATGCATTCTCAGCCCGGCACTAAACGAAGTAGGATAGTTATATTGAGAAAAATTGTCATGTGCCATTGTTATATTAAATACTGCCTTAAAGGTCATTACATACTCAGTTAGTTTTCCGAAATAATGTTGCATAAATAGTGCTCTGGTCACCACAAATGCAAACTTATATAACTTGTATTTGTATTATCATAGAATGCAAAGTATCATCATACCTTAAGATCTTCATGTGACATTAAACAGGAAAAAAATTTTGATTTACAACAACCACCCTACTCCCAATTTCTTCAAATGTCTTTTTATTGATTTTGAAAGCTACGCATAATAGACTATTTTCAGCATATCTTATAATTCATTTGAACTCTATAATTAATGAACCTTATGAAATTATTGATTTCCCTCATTTTAACTTTGTGAAGCGATGATTGCATATTATTTAAAAGTTATAAGATGCCTCAGTTTTGCATTTAAAAACTTTAATCTTAAAAATTTCGTTTCCAAAGCAAATCAAAGTGAGACAAAATTTTCATTGAGCCATTGATATTATCGAACTATGCATATTATATTTATGCTTAATTGTATGTTAAACTTGCGTCAAACTTGCAAGGAAAACAAGCTCGGATGTCATACCTTTCGTATTTTCAGATAATTTACAAGTTTTACTTAAAAATATGTCATGTATTTACTTGTAGGTATGCAAGTGGCTGCTTTCTTTCTGATGAATCCATATGATTTCCAGTTACTACTTACGGTGAGTTTGGAGATTATCTCATCTTTGCATAAAATTCACTTAAATTTTCATGCAAGTATAATGCAATTTTAATATTGTTTCAGGTTTGCGTTTGGTGAGACAAAGAAACAGCATGACAATATTTTATTAAAGCTTTCACTCCCTATATTCCAGTAGTCGTGTTTTGCATTCACTCTTTGTGCAGTTTTTCAATTAAATTTAAATCCAAATTTAATAAAATGCTAATATTCAGTTTGGCTTAATGCTTGACAGGACAAAGAGAGAAAGCACAGTGATATGTATTTGAATAAACTTTACTTCCGGCTGTAACCTAAAAGGTAGTTATTTTGTTGCATGACAACGAGGCGCAGTTTCTCCGGAGGGGTATAAAAGCCCGAGACCAGGGCTATTTGGTCATCATTTAGTGTTTGGAAGTCTTCTCTTGAGAACTTGCAGCTCTCTCCAACAAAAACCAACAGTCACAATCACAGTCTCCTGACTTGTGTTTTTCACTTGGGCATTTCCTCTGATTGCTCTAATAAACTTGAAAATCCAACCGAGGAAACGTAAGTTCTTTTAGTTTGTATGACTGTTGTTTTATTTAGTACTTAGCTCAAGCTCTCCAGAGAACTCTAAGTTGGGGAAGAATTCTAAGAATTTTATTTCTATTTTTTACAGGAATTTCGTGATACAGAAAAGTAGAAATTGGTCTTTTGTCAAGCCACCATCTTCTTTGGAGACTGGTTCCGGCAGCAACTGCTTTTTGCAGTATCTCATTATCCACGGCAACTGAAAAACCGTAATCTCAAAAAACGTGAGTTTTCAAAATATTAAAGCAAGCGTCCTATTTATCAATTCCTTTAGCTTCCACTGAAACAGTAAATTTCGAAGTAACGTACTTATAATGAATCCATCTTTTTTGTATTTTTTTCCGTAGGAATTCTCAGGCATTCTATTAGTCTTCCGACTAATCAGGTCCTAATTCTCACTGAGCACAAGTGCAAACGCGTCTGCTATTATTGCGCTATCTCAGGTATCATCAGTCAAATCAATTCAAACCAGGTAGGTATACGTATACATCACAAATTTCTATATGCTACTCTTCCTTTCTTGTTTTCATATTATTTAATTACGAATGAAACATTTTTCTTTTGTTTTGCAGAGCCACTAAATACTTCCAGAGTAAAAATGGAAGGCGGTGGACGTCGTGGAATGGGACGTGCTATGGGGCGTGGTCGCATCCGCACCCGCTCCCCAAGTGGGTCTCGTGGTGGCAGCCGAAGTCCAAGCAGGGACAC
>JAQIXW010001133.1:0-21370 GCA_034700685.1 Willowsia buskii
GTCGGCGTTTGATTTGAGATTAATTCGGCAGGTGAGCAGCTTCAGAGTTGGTTTCATTGTTACGCTTTTTTCTTCAACTGACCGTCTGAGCATTTTTATTCCGTTTTCATGATGACAATCAGCAACAAAAAACTCTTATAATTTAGCCTGTTAGCATAAAGTGTTCTCCCATTATAAGCAAACGTTGTTATCACAAGCATGTAATGAATAAAGACAGACCAGCTTGACGACAATATGCAGCGCACTTATAACCTGACTGATTGGTGTAATTAATTGTGTGTAAAGGTTAAAAAAGAAATCCAATTCATGTGAAAGGGAATGCAGAAACAGTACAAAAAGATGTCGCTGTCCGTTGTTTATAATCAGACTAAAATCACAAAAATCAGTGCAATCTGGAATTCTGGAAGTAAATTAGGCAGGTAAAATAATTTAATCATATCGGCAAGGTTCAGGTTCCGGCTTTATCAAACACATCTTGAAACTTACAGGAAGCGTTAGATATTTTTGTACGTAGTATAATTACATATATTTGGAACTAAGCGTGGCAGATTAGAACTAAAAGTCATTTTCACAGTTTAATTTTTCTAAAAACTTCAAGCAATTGTACAACCAGTGAGATGTTAAAGGAATGTGTATAGATCGTTGTGTACAGCAAATGTTTCATAGCGTATGCATAAATTTTATGTTTGCTGAAATATTTTCAAAAACTATGTGTGTTCACTAAACTAATGATTTATTATTTAGCTGAGAGGAAGTCATCCCTTGGAAAGGATTGGCATTCATTCTGCTTGAGATGCGAGCGGTGCAACAAAACTTTGACACCAGGAGGTCATGCAGAACATGATGGAAAGCCATACTGTCACAAGCCTTGTTACGCATGTCTCTTTGGGCCAACTGGTAAGTAAAATGTCAAAATTACCCTAAAAGTTATAGACTTCTATAATGTTACATATTATCTATACCGTGCATATTTTCTGCATATGTATTAAGAAATATAGTATACAATAATTAATCTAATTAAGTACTTCTGTACATTGTTTTATACATGTCATTGTTTCAAAGTACATAGTACTATGTCAAACTTTGTGTTATTTGGGCATTCGGTTTTTTATTGTTCTGCAACTTTAAAGGTCAGTCTAGGACACACCTATAAGTATATAACTGACAATAATTCTGAATGTCAAAGATTAGCATGCGTTCAACTAGTCGTCAGTTACGAAGGAACGTAAATATTTGCAACCGACGAGATTTATTGAGACCACAGCACATCTAGCGTTTCTCTCTCTGCAGTTCGAAAATATTTATGCATTGTGCTAATAATTGGGCATGCCAATCATCATGGGCCGCAGCACTACACAACTACCTACATACGAATACGAACTTATGAACCTATATATAATATTTATTACCAGACCACGCTCTGTACTAAAACTCCGCTCTAGTCGAAAGCTATGTCTCGAGTGAAGCAATTTTAATTTTCAAACGAGTCGTTATACAAACTGCTCTTTCAATTTTTTGACTCGCCACCGCATATTAGTTCGAATTCCTCCCTTTCATTTTTGGCTTGTGACAAAGGAACTGCCTGTCATAGGCCTTGCCTTATGCTTACAAAATTCTGTACGTATAGCTGCAATGCTCAACCCTTGTACTTTAATAAGCTTGAAGAGCGGTCGGAGTCTATCCAAACAATATGCAGTGCAATCAATATTATTGTTACAGTATAAGTAAACGTACGAATAAATGTCATTTTAATTATCTGATTGTAGGTTACGGACGTGGTGGAGTTGCTGAAAGTTTCATCTATGACAATAGCAGCGGGGAAGTAAGTGAGACTGCATCTGCTCCTCCATTACCAACTCAGCCACAGCCAACTCCACAAGCGACCAACTAAAACACACAAGATCATCACACAACTGCAAACTACTTCTCTCTAGCAAAAAGCAGCTTTTGTCAATATTTGCTGTAGTTCATGTGCCTAACATATTTTACGTATGCGTACTAATTTTACGTAGATTGTTAAGTTGTTAATTTTTCCCATGATTTCTGAAAGATTTTGGAAAATCCTAAAACTACAGTGTCATGTCGTATATACAATTAATGTGTTTGTATAAGTCCATGTAAATAGTTTTTTCGTAACGATTCCATTTGACATCAACGTTTACTCAAGAATTTAAAGCATACATTGCTGTTGTGCAAATTTACACGGTTGGATCACGTATGTGACAGTAGTATGTATTTAAATAAGTGCACATAAATACAATAACACACTTTCATTGTATTTTTATTTAATATGCAAGGCAAAAAGTCTAAAGCATGTAACATCTGTAATATCTTTGCACTCTACCATAGATGACTGATTCTTACTATATCATTCTGTATCAGACATTCCTTTCAATTTTCCAGCTACAAATGATTGATTTCATACGATATCGAAAAATTTCGTATGGAACTTGAAGCCAAACCATAATATTGTACTGTGTTGTTCGATTTCATTTTTCATACAATGTAATGTATAATCTTAATTATTAGTTAATATACATTATAAATTGTGTACAAATACATATTTTCTTTTTTACACACGATACAATGAAAATATCAACATAATCAAAAACCCACAGTGTAGACACAATCAAATTAAATCTTCCATTTACAGACTTCTTCATTCAATATGCAAATGAAGTTAGGGATACGAGAATTAAAACAATGTTCAATAATCAGTGTCATATTTCATATATTAAATATATGTATAAATTAAAACACATATAAACGCATATTATATCCATTATTTGTAATGTCTCTAAATGTGTGCCACTTTTTCCTCACAGGAAACCGACTTGAAATGATTGACCAACACTATTATTTAGTGATTAAACTAGTGTTTATTACGCATGTATAGATAAAATTGCTGAAAAGTGACAAACTCAGCAGCTACAATCTATCTTGTATGTACCTTTAAAAATTTAATTTAATCACAACAATTTCGATCTATTGCTAGAAACGTCAATAGAAAGAAACAATCGCAGGATTGTTAGGAATCGGTACTATTGGCTAAATAAAGCAAAATGTTATTGATATAAAAACGATTATCGCTAATTAAAGTTTTTCTGAACATTAGTTCCTTATGCATGTCCAACCATATAGGTTCATAATCCTCATCTTCTACTGCTATAGCCATCATCCATTATAAACATGTCGGTAAACAGTTTGTCGTTGCGCATTATACCTTTGTATTAATAGTTATTCATTTCATTTTACATACAACAAAAATCTAATTATGAATGCCAATTAGCTTGAATATAAAATTTTGCAGTTTTATTTAGCACTTGCGCAAGAATTTTACTACAATGTAATTTGTTGTAAGAATAAGGAGCGCTAATGAAGAAGATAAAAAAGTGATTTTCCTACAACAGAAGAGAACATGCTACCCAAGTGGTTCAAAATGAAAATCCATTGCATTACTGATCAGCATTGATTCGTAATTTTTTGCGAGGTGTTGCAGAATCAAAGCGTGCTTCTGAAGATTGACTTATGCAATATATTTCAGAGTTACGTATACTTATAAAATTCTCAAAATTAGATGCTGCAGGTTCTAATGTTCTAAGCTTTTTTTCATTGCTACATATATGCTTGGGCATATTGAAAGGAGAAAGGTGAAAAAAGATGCATACATACATATAATACACGCGCACATGAACCTGATCATATCGCATTGTTTATAATAATTCATAAGCTCATGCCATGCATGTATGCCAACCTTGTCCACACAAGAACAACATAGGCCATTTTTTGTATGGATCCTTATAGTCAACATTGAATGTCATAAAAACTGGCCAGCATAATTAGCTGACGGCTTCCCGTTTAATGTGCCAAGTAATCATTTTACGTATGCACATGTTTATAGCTGTAAATAAAAGCAAAAGTAGCAAAGATTTTTATGAAATAACACCAATAAATGTAACTTTGGTACGACTATGCATTTAGGTTGTAAACAGTAAACTTCAAAAATTCCGTATTTTTAACTCAAACGATTCACATAATCAAAATATTTTGTCAATAATTTTTCGCCGTCTCCTGAGCCAGAGGCAAAGTCAATCAATATTCACACATGCACACACATTAATACTTTACTAACACACATAGTTAGGTATCTACATGGATAGTGTAAGTGGCAACGGCAACATATTATTTTGAAATATACGCCTGAAATATTAATGCTGACGCACATTGACATTAGAGTGCATGAGAATTATTAGAAACCGGAATCTTTAGAACAGATGAAATGATGTTTTCAAGCAATAATTAAAAAAGACTGATAATAATATGTTTATTCAAAGAAGCGGTTACAAGTTGCAAACATAGAATGATTCATTAATTTGCAAGGAACATGTAACGAACGTACAAAATGACTAAATAATAAAATCTGTTAGCCATACAGAATACAAGTCGTTAGAGAATTCAATAGTGAAATTAAGAATGATAACAAGTTGATTGAGGAACTTGACAACTGTGCTACTGTCTTTTGTATCTCTGAACTCTGAGCCATGAGTTCAACAAATTATGTTCTAATTATACGAATGGGAGGTTCAAGTTTGTTTGGTTAAAATGATATACAATAAACTATTGACACTAAATGAGCAAGCCACACAGGAGCATCATCATCGACGTCGTCGCGAGAAATGGTATTTTATCAACGAAACTATTTTTTGTCTAAAATTACCACGCTATAAAGAAAAATTACTTGCTCTTTACAAGTCTTCGGGAGCAAGTACGCTGTATTATATGAACATGAAGCACCTATCTACCCCATTAATGAAAATGAAAGCCCTGTTGGCACATCTGCACCTGAACGAGCTAGGACAATGAAACGCTCAGCAGAAGGTTGCCCCTTTCGTGCCACATGAATCACTTAACATCTATTGATTTGTGTAACTTTTTGGCTTTCATGAAAACTACGTTATACCTGTTTATCAGCTACACCAATTAGTCAATGAATATTACGCGTTTTAAAAACTTGAATTCGCTCAGGCTACTTGAAGTGTTGTAGTGATGATGATGAGGTACATTACTATATACAGCAGGTATATTGGTGCAAAAATGGAAGTCCCGTAAATTCGTTATCTTGTCGGCTGTTTTGATTTGTAGTAAAAGGTGTCTTGACGTAGACAATTATTTAGAAACTAAACGATGGATATGAATAAAGTGAAGTTGTTCATTAATGTTTTAGCAATAATTACTGGTAATTTATTAGAACATTTGGCACTACTCTTCTTTTGTATTTGTAAATTCAAGGATGCATATCTGTTGTACTCTGTGAAACTGTGAATTACTCAAACTTTTACTTGCCACTTATGTATGGAGGTCGTTGCATGTCAACTTTTCTTGAGAGGGTCCTTTTCATTTCATGCCGAAATAGAATAATGCCAGCATTTCTACGTATTATATGTATATACATAGAAATGTAGAAAAATATATTTATGTATGTATCATTATATATACTATTATATACTATAGAGGCTAGTTTCGGTAAATGACCCACCCAACTAGTAACTTTGTTATTGTGCTTTAATGATTTCCGGTCACGTGGATATGTTTTCTAACTCATCGCCAAATCACTGGAAGCATTGGGGTATGCTCATTCTAATGATGATAAAGCTTCTTTCTATTGCAGCCAACAAAATAAAACATATTAGCTTTGCGACGTTTCCCGCCGTAGTTCATGGAGAACGTATCAAATTCGCCTTGTAGAATTGGAAAGCAGCATTGCAATGCTTATGGAATAAAATATAAAAACTGAATCAACTTTAACATTTTATTTATTGGACGAATAACTTAGATGAAACAAGAATTTTAATGAGTCGTATTTGTATACTCTACAAAAAATTTTGTAAACTAGTGTTTGCTATCTTCCACCAGAACGCTGATACTCATCAACGGAAGGTTCCTTCTGCACTGGGACTAGAGGATTACGGTTCGTATCGACTGGAGTTAGTTTGAATATAAGCTGGTACAACCAGGACCACACACTATCCTCAATGTTATCTACCTCTTTGTCAGGTCTGTCTCCTTCGTTGCATGGAAAATTGTCACACCCCGTTACAGTGTCATAGATAGCCATTGCTTTTCTTGCGGCATCACAGACAGCCTGAATATGATTTTCACAACGAAGTTTATTTCGACAAGTTCGGTCACTGGTATTGTCATTTTTCTTGGATATTACTGCAACAGAATCATTGCCTCTACCACAGGTATTCATTGCAACAGACCCTTGCGCTGACAATTTGTTGTTATCGGAGGTAAATTCACCTTGATACCCACTTGCGCTTGATAACAATTCCTGCGGGGAATTTGTTCCCTGTGAAGCATCAAATGGAGTGACAGGTCTTTGTAAGTTGGACGTTGTCGAAGCAGAATTTCCTCCACCTCCTGCTGGTGTTGAATCTACTTGTAATGTGGAGTCAACGGACACAGCCATTACACCACCATATGAAAATTCGAATACTTTTCCAGTGGGTGATACTACTTTTGAGCCACAGGGTTGCTGCTGGCCACCATTTGATTGCAAGGCGGTGTCCATTGAGGATTCAGTGATTTGCGGAGGAGGCTTACAAGGTCTTGGTTCTGGTGGGAACTGAGATGGAAAGATTTCAATTGCATCCCTAATGTCTATTAAGCTCTCTTGCTTTTGAGCAATTGGCATATATCCATAGTCTTCCTCTCTTAGGTCCCGAAACATTTTTCCAAGTACCCATTTTTCTTCCTCGTAAAGTAGTTCATCTGGTTTCAGTCTCACCTTGCCCAAAGACATCTCTTCTGGCACTTGTCTGAACATTTTTTCCAGCGTCCATTTAGAACCTTCATATTTTGTACTTCCACCTTCTTCCAGCTTGAGGTCACCCCCGGCCCTTGCCGTTCCGTATCGCCCCATTCTTCCATCATGGTATAATTTGTCCAAAATCCATGGCTTTAGTTCATATTCCAATAATGAGGTTTCGGTAGCTTGACCCAAAGGTTCTACGTAACGCGGTGGCTCCGGTTCTGGCCCGGGTTGCCCCGTGCTAATTTCGGCTGGTTCGTCCCCAAATATGCTTGCTGCCAAATCCAGAGGTGCTTCCAGATCTGGAAGATCGTCCAAATCTTGCCTTGAAGCAACGGCTAATACGGATTTTTCAGGCATTTGAATTGACAATTCTGACTGTTCCGCTTTGTCCATGGATAACTCAGATGCTTCAGCTTGTTTAATAGACGTTCGTGACTTATCGGCAGCAGGCCCAGCAGCGGATGCTTCCGATGGATCAGCATTGGTTGCTGGTGACAGCTCGGGTACTGCCGCTTCTGACTTTTCTGGTTGTTGCACGGAGGCCTGAGACGGATCTCCCTGATGGACGGATATACCAGAAGCAGTTGCAGTCTCTTCGGATCCAGATATTATAGACCCATCTTCTTCTCCTTCAAAATCAACGTCCTCTGATTTGTCATCTGCCATGCTAAATCTACAAGAAAATAGAACCGAATTCAAAGTTTTGAAAACCTAGTGTTCCATATTGATTCGAGGTGAGTAAAAGTATCATACTTGAAAATAGGGTCAGTCCTTGTGGAGAAGTGAAGGAGACTCAATAGTGATTAAAAATTCATTGCCAGCTTTGGTTAATGATAACCCGTATTTTTCTACATAGTGCTATTGATGATTTTGAACAAAAATTATTCCTATATTACTGATACTTGTATGCTTCTGAGTTTGGAAGAATTTGAGGTATATATCATGAAAAGCGCAGAGATTAAAAATATATCCTACTCGCAATCAACAATAAATACATATGGCAACATATGCATAGTAAAGGGTACAGGAGGTACTTAAATTGTAAAGGGTCACTACTGGGGCGTGGGCGTGAGCCACGTCTTCAAGCTTTTATGCTTTGGGAGACTTAGGATTGAGTATTATATTTTTATCGTTTCCTCCAGTATTTTAGTAACTATTAATATAATGATGACTAACTTTGAGCTGACGAGCAGAACAAATCGATAATATTTAAAGTTCAAAATCGTCGTTAGAGCAAATATAGAAAGTTTAGTAAATACATAGTTTTCTCTGTAGAAGTAATTTAATTAGAGTAGCAATATGGGTATTGCATTTCCATAATTTGTATTTACTAACCACTAAAATAGGTAAGAATTACTGTTAAAACTAAAGGTGAAGATGTCCATTCATGTCTAAAAAAACAAAGAACTAATATTTCATTAAATTATTAAATGATGTTCAGAATCAAAACTTCATTTCCACGTGCTGAAATGCATTCACCGGTGAAAGAGAATGCAGAAGCTGTTGATGCATGTGTTTCGACACGAGTCCATGTTCGTAAAAGATAGCCTTCGCGTTAACGGAAAAATCAATAAATTTCGATTTTTCTTACCGAGTGGGTGTATGAAAAAGCATGATCCATAGCATAAAGGTGCTCCATATAGCATATGGTGGTTTTTCTTTGATTCTCAAAAATGAAGAAAATTTCTATTCTTTTGAGCATGAATAGCAATTATCAAAGCTTGCGTGATTACTGTTGCAACTACTTCAACTGCCATTAAAATATGCGCTGAAAGAACTTGAAAATTAAAATTTGTGATATCGCACTACTTTCATCGCAAACCTGTTTTAAAGTGACCTGATATAATTACAGGATACCTAAAATATAAAATAATTATTATTGATTTCAATCACTCCTTGCTTTGATATAGAATATTCCCTTCGTTTGTAATTAAAATTTAGTTATTATGGAAGGAAATATCCCTGTAATGTCAAGTGTCAACGTATTCAATAACCCTCTGGTAATAATTTCAGTGAAAATTTGGAAATTGTTTTTTTATCAGATAACTTATAACTTCATCGTGTAACTTTGTACATTTTTTGCGTTTCAGATTCTTGACTCAGTTTTTAGGTATCTTCCTATGAGCTCCTTACGTCATTGTCGGTTAGTAAACTGGCTGTGGAATGGTGCTGCAACAACAGCAATAAGAAAATCTCTAAAGACGAGACTACTTCTTTGCGCTGATTCTAAATGTACAAGTGATTTAAAAAAGTTTATTACAGCGTACAAGAATGGATCTCCAATTCCATACACAAGGGCCCTTCTCATGTTAGATCATTTACCATTATCAGTCCATTCGTGCCACAAACAGCAGGAAGGAGAAAAGGAGCTGTTGCTCCAAATTTCCCAACTATTCTCCAATCATTTCAATCGACAACCAGCAGAAACTTTCACAACTTTGTTAAAAGACGTTCCACTGGAGAATGAAGAAACTGTGCAAGATGCTTGTGACTCGTTCTCCGAATTTATAGACAATTTAATTGTTAATATGACACTACACAGAGAAAATCCTGTCAACATGGAGTACTGGCTCAACCACATTCAATTTCCAAACCTCTCCGAGTTAAGTTTTCACATCACAAGAACGAGTCCTGGATATCTTTCACATGATTCTCTCCTAACAATGATGAACTCATTTCCAAACTTGCACAGTTTTGGTTTGCGAAAACTAACAAAAAAGGGGGATAATCTCATGAATGCTATAATTCGTGCTTTTGTCAATAAATCAAACTTATGCCGAGTAAGAAGCTTATCCCTTGAAATATTCACAGATGATAAGTTTCATCTCGAAACACTGTTACATGGTGACTTTCTCCTGGAACGATTGAGCATGATCTATTTGGGTGGTGAGGTGCGCTTCACTGATAAACTGGATCTCATTAAAAAGTTCCTGTATAAAGTTAGGGGCTCCCTCAAACATCTATACACTCACTTACCATTGTTTTCAAGAGACCAAAGAAATCTTCCTAAATTACCAAATTTAAAAATACTTAAAGTTGAAAAAGTATATCGTGAATTTTCCGATACTCAAGCACAAATTTTTGACTTTGATTTTAGCCATTACTTTCCGAAAATCGAAAAAATTATGTTCAAAGATTATGATATCTGGAAAAATATGCTACTCAAAACTTTTCCAGTGAAAAATGTTTCACCCTGCAAACGAATAACGAAAATTTCACTTCCCGACCTCTGCTTTGATGCCCCTCTCATGGAACGATATCTCATGAAATTTCCGAATCTGAAATCACTCTCTCTAATTGTTTCGTATGTCAGTAGGTATCAAAAACAGTGTTCATATTGCTTAGTGTACGCTTCCCTGCCTCACTTAAAGGAACTCAACATATCCATATTTGGTAAACTAGCGATTGTAAATACACAATAATTTTTTTAAAAAATAATCCTTCACATTCGATCAAAATTTGTTTTTGTTTTGTAGAAGTGGATATTCCAATGTACGACCAATTATTTACTGGCATGTCTGATGCAAAATGCAAACAGTTATTGATCGAGAAAAGAATGCCCAAATCTGAAGAGAGAGGATTGTCTATTGTGATGCTCAAAGGTTGAGTGAATAGCAGCATTACTACTCAGCACTATTTAAGAAGTATCCAGTACGATGCCTATCTATGCAGATTGTGTATTATATCTTGTTTTATTTGACCTATTACAGAATTGGAAATCTTAAAAATCTCGTCTCTTCACGGAAACAGAGATCTTGGAATCAGTGATTTGTCAGTAACATTTGGGTTCCTTGAAATGCCATCACTTCGTCAACTGTATATTGGATCGTCCCATGTACGAATTGATTAGCTGCATATTACTCTTGATATTCTTTAAATTCTTTTATGCACAGAAAATGTAACTACTCGATTATAATTTAAATTCTATTGCCATTACAGATCACTCAAAAGGGGCGGGCTCAAATGGCAGAAAAATTTGACCTGACAATCTGGCACAAATCAGTTTGCACTTGTAAATGTTGTCGTCAATCTGACCAGCCACCAAATACTGTACCTGAAAACGATTCAGTGACACAAAGTACAAATTTATAAACATGAGAGACCTCAGACCTACATATATGGTTATTCTTATTTATGATATCTCTATGCATAATATGCTTGCATCTGGAATGCTCTATATCCCATAGTATTTTATGATGTTGATCCTACAGTTAGTCGAATTTCAACTACCTGCTACCTGATAAACATACTAGATTTAAATGAATATTCGTGATGTACTTACAAATTAGTGATAGAGATACATGCTTGAATGTTATCATAAAATATCTGATTCAAAGTATTTATTTATGAAACATTTTCGAATATTCTCAAAAATAGTAAACAGTATTAAATAAAAGTGTATATATTCTCGTTTAGATTGCATTTTTTATTGCATAATTTAAAACTCTATGTTAAGACGGTTAGTATGTCAGATAATACGACGCTGGCTTACCCAACATTTGGTGGATATTGAGTAATTTAAAACTTCCTCCGCCTAAGCCTTTCCATAAGCGTAAGTTGTGGACGTGACTGTTTGAATTCTACCCACTCGCTGCGCTTCTTGGGATTCCTCGGTCCCCAAGATGGATGTGGCTTTAATGAGCCCCAAAATTTCTAAAGTACAAATGAATCATTGTGTTTAGTAGAGAGTCGGCGTAAAGGAGAATTAGAAATTGGAATATTAGGGGAAATCGACTTACGTCCACCCATGAGGTAGCGGGGACTAAGCTCATTGCCTGGATTCCTCCGATTGGGAATGCCGCCAAAGAGACAGCAGCAATCATCCAACCAAAAACTATGAATGATACAAATTACGACATATAATAAATTACTGAATGAAATAAAGCATGTTTGGTGAAAGTTTTAATGCGAAACAAGTAGGGTCCCATTTTACCTAGGGCAATAGTAGGGTAAGGTAAGTTGTTGTGTGTTGGGGTGATGTCCTCAACAAGCGAATAAATTAAGATGATCGTCAAGAAGATGGGAATGATGATGCCCCAGCACAATTTCCAGTACCATCCCAGTCGAATATTTAACATGAACTCAATGTCATCTAAGTAATTGTACACTCCGTAAATCCAGGCAATGCCAATTACTTCAAGGACAGAAGTGGTGTAAATGACGAAGCCACCTCCAAAGAAATCCACAAGATCAAGAATATACTGGCCACCCTAAATTATCATAAAACAGCAATATGTTAATATCAGTAGCCTCCTATTTAATTCACCACATCATAAGCATGCATACGTTTGACGCAACGTGATACACGTGATAATAAAAAAAGTTGGCACAAATTTATCATGCACAGGTCATCAAAACATGTTGATACGTCAAAATTTAAATGATCATGAAAATGAAAATGCACGGAAGAGCAACTTACCGGTGTAGTGTATACGATTCCCACAGCAAAGCCGATAAAGCAAATGACCACAGTGACATGCCATCTGATAAGTTTAGGAAATTTATCACAGAAAATCGTAATTATGGCTCCAGCGTCAGAAACTGAGCTTCCAAGACCAAGGGTAAAGAGCATGAGAAAGAAGAGCACGGCAAATAACTACAAATATAACAAAGCGTTTTGTATTCCTCCAACAAATAATGATAGACTAGATCAAATCTACAAATTTCTGCAATGCATGCATCCTCACCTGAGGAACCCAGTCAAACTTGGCGATGGCATCAGGATAAGAAATGAAGGCTAGACCTGCACCACCTTTCACAACTTCGTTTACAGGTACTTCCAATACATGAGCCAAATTGCCAAGAACTGCGAAAATTGTAAATCCAGCCAACAGACTAGTAAATGTATCCATAAATGACACGATCCAAGCATCCCTGTATTGCAGAAATTGTCAAATTGATTTTCAGAATATTAACGAATGAAAATCTCTTTCTCCCTTCATCGAGGCACATTCTAATAATTATTTCTGTGACATGTTAATTACCTGTAAATGTTATGGTTGAACGGGTTGTATGAGCTGAACATAATAATAGAGCCAAATCCCGTATTGAGTGAGAAGAAACATTGGCTTACTGCTGCATACCATACCTAATTTGTTTTCGTGTCAAAGAAATATTTAAAGTAATAGCCCATTACATATTATCAATATATTAATATAACAACAAATGTATATGCTTACACTAGGTTCTAATAGCTTCTCAAAGTCCGGTTCCACGAAATACTTAATACCCTCCCACGCACCCTCCAACGTCAGTCCACGGATCAACAGAATAATCATTACAAAGTATGGGAAAATGGCTGTGAAATAAGCTACCTTCCCTGAACTCTGCACACCGCGAATCAATGTTCCAAAAATGAGTACCCATGAAAATAGAAGGCATAAACTCAATTTCCAATCTGGAGTGCCTACACCATCGTCAATATTTTCTGCCTCTTTGATGACTTCATTCCTGACAAATTATATCATTTTGAATTAGAGTAACTGGTAGTAAGTTGAAGCTATGTGTCCGGGATATAATGAAAACTTAAACTTACAGATAATACATCTCTGGCACAGATTGGTTTGTTGCGGTTTTGGTGCCATTACATTCACCCCATGATTCATCACAGTTATCCCATGGTAAATTCTTTTGGAAGGACACAACGAAATAGAAGACAGTCAACGCCATGATTGACACGTAATAAGTCAGCACAGCCATTGTAGCAATCATAGAGCCGTATCCAACACCTATTTGTTCATAATAAATTTGTAACTAATTTAAGCACATGCATTCAGGCATTACTGACCAAGTTATCCACTGATATTTTACCTTTGAAAAACGGGGCTAACTTCCATGCTTTGACTTGACTGTAGGATGAGAACTGCCCTAGTGTCAGCTCAAGAAAGTATATTGGTCTTCCAATAAAAACTAATACTACCAGGTACGGAATCAAAAAGGCACCTACAAAAATAAACAATGATCATTGTGCATACAAAATATGGATTTTTACATAATACATCAATGCTTAAAATCACAAAAAACAGAGGAAGATGTGAACTGAAATACTTACCACCCCCATTCTCGTATGCTGTGACAGGAAATCGCCAAACATTGCCGAGTCCAACTGACTGAAAATTTTATTTTTCGTTTTTATGATTAAATGTTTAATTCAGAAAGGTAAATTGAAAACAGTAAATTTTGTCCTTACCATTGATATGCACGACATGAGAAATTCCCATTGACTGTCCCATGTTTTACGTTCTGGGGCTGCCTGAGATTCTGCATCTGCTATCTGTTCTTCCTTGGACTAATCATTGTTGTAGCATGCAAAAAGTTAAATCACAAAATTAGTCCGGTTTGTTTCTTTGCGAGTAAAACTTGAGTTGGAAAAAAAATCCCCTTATACTTTGTCACATACTTTGACATTTTCCTCCTTTTTGGGAATTCCATCGGACGAACTTGCTTGCTCAGTCAAACCAAATTGTTCCTTGTTGTATGGAGGCGGAAGCTCAGTAGAGCCTTCAAACGCCTTGTTCTCGTATCCCAATGACTGTAGAATTTACAGATAAAATAATTATAAAAAATTATAATTTCGTATCACAAGTTGCAAATGTTGCTTCAAACTTCAGTAAATATTAAACACAAATATCTTCTTTCTCACGAACCATGTTTGCGTGTCACGTTTCCCTCAGTAAAGATGTATAAAATTATAATAAAAACAATATGTAAAACAAAGATAAGGCGAGAATGAGTAGGGGTAGCTTCCAAAAAGACAGGATCTCATAATAGGCAGGGAGAATCTTGCTATTCTCATGAAAACAATACTAGTGTATTGGCGCAACTAAGCAGTAATTTGCCAGAAAACCTCCAAATAGACGTCCTTCACTGGCTTACGAATGAAAGCGAGTGTGCTCTTGGAGAACTTAATCAGGTTTATTTAAATGAGTTTCGCGTAATTGAAATCGGAAAAGATATCACAAATGTGCTCATATCTTTTATTTCATTGCAAAGCTAATCATTTTCAGCAAAACGTAACATGCAAAATACTGCTTTTCAGGACATCATGAAACAAAGAGTTGATTTGAAATAGGTATTAGCAAAAGTCATTCGTTATTGCGTGAGTTGTTTTTAATAAAATGCTCAGGATCACACAAGATAAGCAGAGATTGTTCAGCGTTCATTGCTTTTGCTTCCACCACGCGAATATGTTGTGAATGTTGCGATTAAGTTTATCATATCATGAAAAACTTATTAACCAAACAGTGGCAAAATTCAATGGTCAAGTAAAGTTTCCTCGGGTCCGAACTCATTTACCACAGATAACATTATGCATTTTAATACAAAAAATGTAAAGTGTCACATTGAAAATATCTTTAACACACCCGAACATTATGCCCTTTCGCTGTTGCTGGTGTATTTGGATTTGAATAGCCCACAGCAATACACAAATGGACAATTTGTCCTTTAACACTCAATCACTGTTCATGAAACACTTCTTGGAAAATTCTTTCGGCATTTCGTCAGTATGACATGAGGACAACACGTCATTTTAAAACATTGTTACAATTTTCCACACTTCACTTGGAAAATATGCACATTAAAATGTAACCAGCTTAATGTGAGGAGGATTCATTGTGACTGCTTGGCCACTTTGGTTAGTTTCTTAAACATAAAATGACAGAAGGATCCATGGATAGCTAAATGCTGATTGTCGATTGTCCTCATGTTTTTAACCATCCAACACTACAAATTGTAGTCTACTATTGCTAGTTTCTCAGTAATGCCCTTAGGCGCACTTATATTTTTGAACAATATAATACAACAGAGCAGGTATATGTAAGAAGAAGATTATATATGTGCTACAGAAAGTTAAAAAGTAATGTGCTACAAGTTGATTCTACAAAAATATTATTTTTCACATGCAGCGACTATTTTGAACATAGACATTCGACTGAGTGCGAGTACTCCGTATGCAACTGTCCTACTTCGTTACTACTACTGACAAATTAAAGCAGAAGCGTTGCATGTTGTATTACTAACAATAAGCATCAGTGCTGACAATTCAAGCTATAAGCGCGTTAGATGAGTAAGGGAAATGACGCTATAATCCTACTCTGAAACGAGCATTACTAGCTTTTCTACCTAGAATAACGAGATTAATACCTACTTTGATTGCTCATAATAGGA
The DNA here is from genome assembly GCA_034700685.1 of Willowsia buskii. NCBI lineage: Eukaryota > Metazoa > Arthropoda > Collembola > Entomobryomorpha > Entomobryidae > Willowsia > Willowsia buskii. The sequence continues at coordinate 15,986 of JAQIXW010001133.1, forward strand.
ATAATATACAGCAGTTCATACAACAGTTAATATGATATACATACTACCATTCCGATATACTACGTGCATTCACTTGGTTGATATATCGAGTTTTGAACAATGCATGCTCACATTGTTGCCAACAAATTAATCAGCTTGATATGCAGGAATGCAATGCAGAGCTGAAGATAACGCATACGGTAGGCGAATAACGTACAATGGAAGGAAGGAAGTTTGGCGGCCAAAGTTGCGTGATGTATAGGTGAAGGTAAAGGAAGTCACTCACAGTTAACCCTGCTGTTCATACCTGCAAAATTACGTATTGATATGGGTTTGCTAAAAGTTTGTACAGGCAGGGTCATATAATAGTTTTATTGTGCAAATGAGTCTAACAAAGAAGCTCAAAAATATCAAATAATATCCGATATTAATCATATCAGCAAATATTTTTCTCGTTCGCAAATCCGATTTTAAACTTGTCTATGTCTATGTGCAGACATCAAATACTAAAATATCTTTGAGTTCAAGAGACCCAATAAGCTGTCCAAATCTTAAATAAACGATAACACAGGATAAATTCATATTAAGGAATTACCCACATGGTACAGGTGCATGCGCATGAACACTGCAACTTGATTTTGATGATATGAATATGATTACGATTTAGACAGTGGTGATAAACCTGCAGATTACAAATAGCTGCGGTGGGAGTGTTTGAGTTTAATGACTGATGTATACATCTACTTTCTGATTAGATTTTTGATGACATACTCTTTTATTACTCTCTTCACAAATTAGTAGGTGTCTGATGTGTGAATTCATATCGGACGGAAAACTTGAACCTCTTTGAATAACTTTATTCATACACGGTGCAATGTTACAAGTTTCGCATAGACTCGCCTTTCATACATGAATGTAAATAACAATTATCAGAGGCCAAATGCTAATAAACAATTTTCCATACAATACCTGTAATAACTGATTGTGAATTAAACAGCCGAAAAGGCCCATATTATACGTTAGTAACGCAAGATCTTTTTTCACCCGCCTTATTTGTTAGACTTTCATATTCAGGAAACCCTTAACACAAAGCATCAATCATGAGCCTATTGAAGCTTTTAACAATAAATTAATTATTGCTTATTATTATTGATAATCACGTTTCAAAGAGGGTATCTACAAAAACCTGATGAAATTGATTTCAGAATGCGTCACATCATCAGCACAAATATTCGTGCACTACTGCTAGCAGTGCCGACGACTGTCTCATGCTATTTTATCAGAAATTGGGAATAATTTGATATAATGTAACATGGATGTAACATCTGTCTGTAAGTTCATTTGTCATGTATATTATCAGCATAATGTTTTGTTCATTCATCATTTTTCCATGTTTTAATTGATGGAATAATTTTAGTTGCTCACGCTTAATTGGTGACGTGAGTGGGAGACTTACCAAGATAAAAAAAAAGCAAGGGTAACCTTCATTTATCAGCTAGCTAGGTCAAGTTCAAATCACATAATAATATGAACACTGTTTGCAATACAATGCTAATCAATGTTTCATAGTTAATATGGCTGAAAATTGCGATAGGATTCAATAAAATTATTGAAAATTCCTGCGCCAGAAAAGAAAACCATTAATTTTTTTCCAAACTGCATAAAATTGATAGATTTTTACAATTAGTTGTTGTAGGATTATAATCCGTCTCATAAAGATTGGAAATATGTGAATGTAAACTGCAGTTTGTTGTACAAAACATTTGTACCGTGATATATACTATGTACTATTAATTTTCTTATTTATAGCTAATTTCGTATTTGGTGGCGTGACTTATTATAGTTATTTGGTCTCCTACTCAACTTTCCGAATACGAAACTCTTTCACATTACAGTTATTGGCTCTGCTATGTATATTAAATGATTTGCACATCGGAACACTTCATACGAATCTAAAAGCTGCCTTCATGCAAAATTTGGTTCATTCATATAGGATGCGTATTTTTTGTCTTAAGATGTACAGTCGCACGGGAGAGACAAGCACTACAAATCTACAGTTGCACATTAATTGCATCTGAAGTATTTTCATTTTACGACTAAAAGCAACTCAATTCCTTAGGTAAATTGTCTGTCACTAACAAGATTTACGTATTTAGGTCTGGATATGGTGTTGACGACAATGTAGTAGTTGTCGACCATGATGACACCCAGACAGTTTCTTCTTCAAATTGGCAATAAAATAGAAGTTATGCAACCTGGACTGTGCTTGCCATGTATACCTCAATCACAATTATACCTGCGTATAATTGAGGAAAACCCATTGGTGGTGCGAGGTCACCATAAAATATTAATATGGATAATTGTAATTGTTGAAGGCAACTGCATTTGTGATGCCGCAATAACATATTATAGCATATATAGTGATAATAACTATGAATTCTATGAATGTTGTAATTACTGAAAAACCTTTTTTGTAATATACTGTACTGACTTTTTTCCTTTTTCCAAACTAATTTGTATCATGCGAATATTCCAGTGGAGTGATGATAACTGTTTACTTGCTTCATTTTAGGCGCAAATAAATCTGTGCGATTAATTTAGATCCAAATTTTCATAAATTCATAACCCTTGAGGATCTAGTCAATGAAGCTTAAGAAGAAATTTTTAAGCTAAGTATACTTTTACAATTTGAAAATTTTTGCGTTAAACATACAGAGAAAGTACATAGTATGATAGACTGGAATGAACGCGGATTATGAAAAGTCTTTGTTCTGAATTAAGTATATCAGCTAGCAAAAATGGAAAACTTAATATTCACTACTTGTGTGCATGATGGTGACGGATGAAGTATCACATTTAATGAAAAAAAGTAATTGGTCATTAATAAATAGTTCAATCAAATATTTGCGACTAGATTTTTCTCTTTATTATCAGCAATGTACTTATGTCCGACAATTATTAATTACACATTATTATTAAATATACACACTTGTATAAAACTGGTGTTTGTGGTGGGCAGCATTAACATCTACTGAGAGAACATGGAACTGCAGGAGTTTGATGGACAATACTTCTTTTAACACATCTCGCAGATACTAGATGTCTGTACACTTACGAACTTGAAGCTTTCGTCAAGTTAAGACATTCCGTGCAAACCAATAATTTGTTGCTCTAAACGCACCTTTTATACAGCATATTCCTATGCATGCTTTTGAGTTACCGAATAGAGCCAAGTATGTATTGTGTGGAGAGGGATATTGCTTGCATACCTAGTAAAGCTCATCCATAAAGCATAATGACGATAGGAAGAGATGAATCAAACGAGCCGGAGGTCGTCACACAAAAAGGGAGCGACAAGGGATTGGCTTGTGCTCGAGTGGCAACCGGCAGTTGAACCAGTTGATGCTCGGCACTTTGACTCGCGGGTGGTTCTTCAACACAGAGACGGCCTCGGCGCAGTCAGTCTTTGTATTCGGAATCAGTCAAGGAAAGCGTGAGTGAGTAGTGGTGTGCATGTTGAGTTAAATATCTCTCTGTACTCTCTACTGTACCATTCACGATCTTGGCTTGTTTCTTTCACGGGATCGCGATCATGTCAATAATCCTTCCATGCGACGCGACTAGCAATAAAGGAGATGGGCGCAACGAGTATACCCGTATTATGTAAAGTAAGAATTTTGTTATGATTTGGGCTGAGAGGGCCCATGAGAGATTAGTAAAAACTGGAACTGGGCACACCAACTGCTTATATTGTGTTCACTGCTGTATCAAAAATGAGACGAAGAAACTTTGTTCGAAAAGATGATATTCATGCAGGGAACAATGGTTTGGATGGGTTGTTTCCCTTTATTCCAGTCATATTCACTTAGAAACTGGTCATATACCACCACAAACTCATACCTTAGAATGGTTGTATTGTGGGCACTAAACCTCTGGATATAGCTTACACTTTCTGTTTGATACAATCTTTTCCTCATCCAGCAGTGATGCGTAGTTGTTTATAGATTACATTGCTCTGGAAGATGCGTTAACTTGCATTGGAATTTCAAATGAGGAACATGCTTGATCATACCTCTACCTCACTTGATCATCATCATTCTCAGTTTGTTCTTTCCATTCTCCATTTTTCTCCTGGAGTGCGCATACATCGCCGTTCTGTTCGCAATATCAGTCCAAGATCGTAATGTAATCTTCATGCATATTTTTGAACGCAATGTTTGTTAGGCTGAGATTTACTTTGTTTCTTCTTTGTTGCCTGTGCTGGAAGAAGAGGATCATAATCATAATCCTGAAAACGCATGCATCCATCAGTAACCTACCGTATGGATACTCTAAACACGATATGTTTTGTCGTTATTTAGATTTGCTTTCTGAAGAGACTGTAAGCGTAGATGTGCTTTCTATTACCAACTCAAGATAACGTGACAACTCATTCCGTAGAAAGCAAGCCAAGCTACTTTGTTCTATTGCAAATTCTATATTATGCGTTGCCCATTTTCTTGCATAGGTATGCAACATGCAACACATATTATGCATTGCGTGTCTACGTATTTCACACAATAGACCATTATCAATAAATTAACAAAATCATATTAGGAAGATTGTTTATATAACACTTATTTGTCATAAGAGGTCATATTACGAAAGACAAAAAGAAAATCAAATAGGTGAATGGCTGAATTCCTTTGTTTAGACTTTAGTTTAATAACATTTTGACATTATTTGGTTTATTGACACGGCCCAAAAATAGCCTTCATTGGTAAGCGTCAACTTCAACATTATATTTAATAATAAGTGATTCCAATTCCGCCGATACGAAATAACTTGCGTGCTATTGCGCAACTTTCGAAAGTAACAGTCATAAAGCAGTACCAGTTCCACATGAAACCCTTCGTTGTTGCGTTGAACATAATATGACCGACCTTTGTATGAAGAGGTTTATATTCCATTCCATAGAAAAAATATACAATTTTGGCCACTCGGAGTCCAGTCGTTAACACCCCATAAAATTCAACGACAAGTGCCATATTACCACAACATCTTCGCCATCGTCCTACACTGCTCATCCTAAAAAAGCTGCACGTAGCGTAATATAAAGGTCTTGTTCTTGTCTCTGATCCGAATTGTGGAGCAAGAGAAAAAGGAAGAGAGCAGGCCGAGGCCGACCAAAGAAGAACAAGACCGACCCTTTATTCAAAAAGCTACCCACCTCTTTTTTGTCTACTGCCGAATACACAGGTCTCTTACACTTTAAGATCAACACACACTCCGAGAGAGACAAAATTTTGCTTTTCCTTTAGCTTTGGAGTAGGGAAAGAAGCAAGCAATCGCGCAATACTACGCGAAGAAAGAAACTTTGGTCTAACTACTGCTATGTACATGCTTGTACGTTATGTGCTTTCTATT
>JAQIXW010001134.1:0-21367 GCA_034700685.1 Willowsia buskii
CATTATTTCCCAACCATCATCCCCTTTGTTTCCTTCTTGCTCTCTGAAGCCTATATGCATTACTTGAAGTGTGTCGTTGATTCTTTTTTAAAGTGATAATAATGACATGATCATGATACCCGAGTCCCTTTGTGTATTTCTTACAGAACATACACTGGAAAAGGGATGTACTTAGTAAATTATTATCACTTTACTTCAAAAGCATAATAGAATTTTGTTCTCCTCCTACCACTGCGTGCAATATGCAATACTACTTCTACTCACCGGTTACTCGAACACAGGATCATTTTTGTTATTTATACTTTTCTATGTGTAGCTAGGTGTAAAGCAATAGAGTTCCTCTCGTCCGCATATTCTTCACTCACGGCTCTTACCAGTCAAAACGCTCATTTTGAGTAACATGCTGTCTCTCTCAGGAAAGTCATAAAGGAAGAACACTTGAAATTGAATTAGAGTCAGATGGACCACTTGAACTTGCTCCTCCATCGTTTTGTTTGAGGGGAAATGCTTCGTTGCTTTCCACTTAAGTTTCTTTCTGTATATCATGTCATACGAAAGCCATGATGTGAGGAATAATAGTTGCTGCTCTTTGCTTGGATTTTTAGATTAAATTGCATTGGTGTTGATACCACTCTCAGTTCAATTTTGTGTATATCTATCTTGTATATGAAACAAATGAAGGAAATGAAATAATAATATAGTCTGACACAGCATTAAACTTCCTTCCTTACAGCATTTTCTAGTGGGGGAAAAGGTACGACCCTTTCTTTGGTGTAGATGTAGACATTTTGTAAAGGTTTTTCTTTACACACTACATTAATATTAGTTCAATGATGGAAAAGCGTTGGCATCACTTTACCAGGCGACGATCAAACCAGCCCACACAGACAGATTTAATCAACATCAATGATACTGACAACGATGCTGGTGGCTGTGGCTGCTGCTGGTATGGTGGTGGTAGTGTAGTAGCGGTTTAAGCTTTCACACTTTTACTTTCCATTTATGATCCTCTCTCAATAACTCCCACTCTTCTCATATCAAATTCATTCTGCTGTGAGAGGCGAGCAATGAATAATAGAAAGCAAAGCTTTTATTATCTATATGTATCTTCCACATGTTATCTTTAGCAAAATAATGGCTAATTTTGCTAATAACCTATCATCATATTACAATATATAAGCTCTTTTTGCTGTGACATGCATATAAAAATCTTTTTTTACAACTGTTCCGAACTGTTTCACATTACATTTCATCGCATTATTATTCGACGAAAATATTAAAGCTGTATTATTAATATACATATAACACGAGCCTTATTTCTTTTACGCCACACACATTGACAGTATATCTTCAGATAATCTCATCAACCATTTTGCTGCCCTACAGCTTCTGTCATGGAAGAACAAGCATTTCATTTGCTTGTAAAACTGCTGCATAATGTGTTTATTTTACAGTCAAATTTGTAAAACTTGGACTGGAATTCGTCCAAATAAAGCCGTGTGAGTTTTTGTTCCCTTCTCAAAAATAGCAGAAACAGTGACGCACAGGGAATTTTATAATAACACAGTAGCGTCATCATCAGAAGGAAGCGCGTATAGAAGAAACAACACAAGTCGAATGAATGCGCACAGTTTTTCTTCTAACATTGATGGTTGAAACAGAGGGCCTTTTTCGTTTCATATCCAAGTCTCACACAAACTTACTTATAAATTTATTTTGCATCTATTTAACAGAATCAAAAGTAACTAAAGTGTCTGGAATAATTCATGCATAAAATCTAAAAAGCTTTTCTGTCTATGTTGTGTGTTGACGAGGAGGAAAATTTAACGGTTGGAATCAGGCAGTGTTAGATTGTAAACGAGGAGCAAAGTTTGTAAGAAACAGAATAGAAACTTGGTAAGCCTTTTTCTTACACAAGTGAAGTTTCAAAAATAACAAAGTCTCTACTTTGTAATCTGCATGCAAAATGACTTTCTTCTCTCCGTCTTCAATAGAGACAAGTGTTATTTTCTCTTGCTGCCATGCTCTAAGCAAAGAAACGTGCTGCTTTCCGGTTCATCCTGCTTTTCCACTCCCTTTTACGCAGTCCCCTTTCTTGGTACGCCTACTTTGTATATACACTATACACTCGTATATTATATACGGTTACATCATTAGCATACTGTCGTATATTTTAAAGCAGACTAGAATTATAAATTTCTCCTATAGCACGCAAGTTTTATAACCCTTAACATTTGATGGAAGAACGAAGCAAGAATATTTTTGTATATCACGTCCGCAGTAGGCATTCTTTAAACATTCTTTGTTTCTCCACTGCTTGTTCATTCACATTCACTCATTCCGACAGACAGAGTGCTAGTGAAAGAAGAGAAAATTGTGTTATGCAACATTAAAGTACCTAGCTATTCTTCCCTATTTTGCTATACACATCATCATTCAAACGGCAAAGTCTTGACTAGTTTATCTAAAGCTAGTTGGCTGGGGAAAACGATGGTGAACAGAATTTTAAGCAAATTCTATTACTTGACATGAGTCAACGTGCAGTAACCATAATAAATAAGCATGTATATAGCTGTAGACATTTTTGCTAGTAAATATGTATATTTTGTTACATGTTCTATTATACTATTAGCAATTTAAAAGTGACTGGCTGGGTAAAAATATTCTAGCTTGACAGTTCTTATTGGATATACAAGCGGAAACTTTTTGACTGGAAAGATGAAATCAAAATGTGAAAGCTTGACAAGAATAATATTCGAATATAAAAATATAGCGATGATGGTATTAAGTTTTTCACTGCATTAAATATTCAGGTCTAATTTTTAGCATTTGAAATATTTTGCTACATGAATGAGGAAATAGTTTGTAGCGCTGTCTAACGAATGGACATTAATGCAGCTCTAATGTTTTAAAATATCTACAATAATATACATATGTACCTACTATATTGCTTCATACATGCTTGTTTCATATTTTCTTGTGAAGTTGTGAAATTTCACTTTGTTTCATTTATTATGCTTTTTTATGAAAATCTCATTATTATGAGCATGCTTTCAGTTGGCAAACAACACATACCAGTGTATATGAATTCAGACTTACACACGTACACATTGTTGAAAACATTGATGTTGATTCCACTCTTGAAACATTGGTGATGTGCTGTTCCTACTCCGAGCATGAAATTTGAATAATTCAATAATGTTGCCTTTTGGGACTCAATTATTTATGTTCCTTTTATTTTCAAAGAGTTGCAAATAGTGTATGATGTATGAAAATGAAATGATGATGGTGATATGTACAAATACAGGATGCAAGACAAGAACAGCACTACCCTTACAACCACTACTTTCTCACTCTGTTGGGATCCCTAGATGGCGAAATGCTTAAATATTTTACAGCAAATAGGAAAAAATTTATATCACAAAATTCAGTTCAAACAAGACAAGGCTAGGGAAGAGAGATGGAATTCAGTATATAGAAACGGAGAAAGTAGTATTTAAAAATATATACATAATATATGCAGTACAATGTAAATGTTCAACATTTGATGTCTTGCGTCATGATAAATTTAGTGAGTTGTGAAAACATAAACAGAAGCTTTTTGCGTTGTATGTCAATTGTAGATGCATTAAAACTAGAACAAGCATTGTTATAATAAATAAAGATAAATGATTATTCATGGCATCGTACATTCTATTAGGATTCTTTCATGTAGTTTTTTCAAGTTGTAAAGTAAAGCCCCATGCACGAAGTGACCATTTCAAAATTAAATTGTGCAAATGGTGTTATTTTTATTAGGCCTGTGACTATTGGCATACCTTTTCCACAGAATAGATGATTAAGTACATCTAAAAACAACAAAAAGTTATATAGTACATTGCATTGTGATTGTTCACACTTTAATTTTTTTAGCATTGTAAGCCAATGCTGCTGTTTTGATTTAGCACAATGATTTAGCAATAATTTTTGTAACAATAAAAAGTCAACAGCTTCACAATAAATATTTTGAAGAGCGTATTTTTTATAAGCGCGCATTTAGCTTGTCTAACTGACGAGCAACGTAGCTGTGACGTAATAAATAGCATGAATACAAATACAACAACGAACAACAGTCAACACTTGAGAAACAGGGTTATAATCTTCATCCATAGGAAAAATAGCTGCTGACAAAAAACGAGTGTATAAGCAAACGAAGGAAGAACGCCCACAAAGTAGTTTTTCAATACCAAAGGGTTGTTCTGCAAAATAGAGAAAAAATATTTTGGAAATGTTGACGCTTTTTCAGAGTGAATGGGACAAGTCAAGTGATGACTTTATTTGTTGCATGACTGGCTTTACATAATAATAACACCACATAATAATCATGATGTAGGATAAAAACCTCCTGCCTCTGGTCTACTGCTGTTACCCTTATACTCCTGCCATTTTCCTTGCTGTTTATTGCACCGTAATAATAACATGAACAACGTGTATATGCCAATACGATTATGTTTAACCATACATGGTTGAACTGAAGATACAGAAAGGCTCCTTGTGTTGGTGGTGGTGTTGCCTTTCCTCTGGGCTCCCGTTTTTCGAGTGCTTTTATTCCGCACTGACGCCTCCTGAGGTGTGAACTACATTGAAAATATTTGATCTATTCAATAAAAGTATTTCCATTTCGATGCTCCCTGCATGCCTAAAAAGGTATAAGTTGTGTAAATTCAAGCCGTTTCTCTGTTCCTGTGTCTCTCCCTCTCTCTTCATCTAAAAATATTCATACATTCCTCCTGCGTGTCTGCTACTGCATGTCGATCCAACTTATCCTAAAACGCTGTGTATATTATGAGAGAGATGTGTAATAGAACGGAGGACATCATCGGTGTACACAATTTATTCCACTCCGTTTACTCTGTGTGAACATGAAATACTTTTTTTTACTGTAGAGACGACGAACTAAGCATTCAGACATTGTCAACTGATCTCTCAAAATGTTAGTATAGGTATATTATGTATTATTTGTGTAAATCTTTGGTTTAAAACCACTCGACCATTTTTATGCTTTGATTTCCGTTGTTGCAGCATCCACCATAGAAAACAACACACTTCGTCAATCATTTCTACATTGAGCTTTGACAACACCAAGAGGAAAGTTTACGTTGACAAATATAAAAGCAGACAAATGAATGCAATAATTTTAGTGGAAAATTGATAATTACCGATTGATGGCGATCATGTGTCGCTGTGATTCTAAATTTAAATGCATAAAGATCTAATATGAAGTACATACATAAGGTTTGTACATTACGTAATACGTCTCCGTCCGTATATTTTTTCATATTTGTCGGGAAATAATCCTTTACAAGCAAAGTACTCAGGCAAATAGAGGATATTTCCCTTAGGTTAAATTGCGTCTTGATAAATTTACATTCAAATAAAAAACAAAAACAAGCTGTAACGGACATTGGGGCAATGTGTGAATTACAACACCTCACAGATAAAGATAATTGTTACATATTTTGAAAGACTTTAAAACAAGATTTTAATGCTGAACCTATCTTTCCTGGAAAATGAGTACTTTCCATACAAAAAGCAAAGGCTATGGAATTACATATTATCTACATTCTGCAGTTTTGCAACAGATTTTTTGTTTACTTACTGAAGATTGCTGGCAGAATAGTAGAAACGATTATTATCTCTTCCCACAGTCATTGTCCAATTGTCAACATTTTAAAGCCATTTCTGCTTATTTTGAACAAGGGTTTAACCATGTAAGTACATTATTGTTGATTATTGTAAAGTTGTTTGTTATGACCTTTTGTTTGCACTTCCTTTCTGTTGAAAGTTATTGTGAACAAGCTTAACCTTTGGCTTAACAATATACAACAACTCAGGTGTCAGGAAATCGCATTAATTCCTTGAGTAAACAGAAGAAAAATAAGAGGATTTTGTCACTTTCGAGTGGCTTATTTATTATTATTTGATGAATACGCGAGGACAAAATCAAGTAGTTCGTTACTGGTATTGGTACATTAATTTCTTGGGACTTACAAATTGAGGAAAGAAGTTAAGCCCATCTCATAACTCACAAAAATTTATCACAGTTGTTAATATGTTGTTGGTATTTCGTTTTTATCCTGCTCCTGATAATAATCAAACGCGATGTGCATTATTAGCCTATTACCAATACATAATAATCACCATTGATTTATGTACTCTTTTCATAAATGCGTTTCGTAGTTTAATGCACCATATTCCATTTTGACATAGTTGCTGGCTCGGCACGAATATAATATGATCTTAAATTATAACAAACAGTTGCTTATTTTGTTGTCGATTAGAAATCAACAAAATCAACGGTGGATCTTTATAATAATCATAAGTGGACAATTTTTATTTATTTTGCCACAGACTGAGTATTTCAGTTAATACGTGAGACATTATTTGCAAAATAAATTGTTTATTAATAACTCGTAAAATAATCAATACAATAAGTTATAATGTCTATCTTCATGCAATTTCCATGTCATATAACTTATGAGGCTATCGGGTTTCATTTTGCCATGAAACGTAGTCAAATGCTTGATCTTTAGGTCCTCGTTTGATAGAGCATTCATGAACTTTTCTGGCTACCACATGAGTTAATCATAATAATTGCTACGACCTTCAGCAAACTTTATCATCCAAAATGGATCGTATCATTATGACGTGATTCAAACTTGTTTCGGACTACTACTACTACTGTTTCCTGTTACGTCCAACCACTAGATCGACATCAGTATACCTAACACTCAGCAACGTGCACAATGCTCATTCATTATTTTCACGGAAGAACGTAAATGTTAGGAAACTTGATGATGAACTCCATGAATTCCGGATGCCGGACATCATTTTCTATAACTGGAACGAAGTCAGCATTGTGTGGAAAATGAGGTGGCACTATACATGATGCTTACACCATTACGCCAGTGAAAGATTTGATCTCACACATAACATGTTGTACCAACAGACCAACAGCTTTCTCAACAAAAGAATCTACATTCCATCCAGTCGTGTTTCAATCCTCGACTGACAAAACGTGATGCCCGCTATACACAAACCCAGTTGTCAGTAAACATTATTATGAAACATGCTAAGGGAGGATAGAAATTAGGGATAAATTTGGTCGTAGTAGGGTACAGAGAAAACGGGAAAAGCAGGAAACTGTTATGTTCGGTTCAGAAAATCATCAGTATACTTATGTAGTTGTTAGTATAGAAAAATAACTCCGGAACAAAATAATTTTCTACTTTTAGGAAACGACGAAGAAGCAAAACTTTGTGTCTTCCAACTTTCTCCTTGTTTCATCCAAGCTTTTAGTGTGCATCCAACTTTATGTGTGCGTGTATCCATCTTCCAATAAGGAGCCACAAAGGCTAGTTGCAAGTAATAATGTTTTCTACAGTGTACGGTATTTGTATTTGATAAAATCTATTGTATCATGTCATCACGGGAAAAAACTTTCATGTCTTCTTGTCGCATTATTGATACTGTAGAATACTTGCCAACATTTCCATTACCTACATGATGTTCAATACATAGTTATTGAAATGCATCTATATCTGGAGTCAGAAAATAGTTACAGGATAATATGATTTTTAATGTTTTTACTGTATCTGAAGTTTACTGGGAGTAATAAACAGGGATGTTACAACCGATATAAACTGCAGTACCATACCAAAACTTGGTGATAATAATGTTGATAATACGTTATATACCCTCTTGACGTTGATCATATAATGATAATGTAGCGCATTGATGATCGTCAGCAAGGAGGACAAAACGGGAGCACTCATGTGTGAGGATTTAATTGAGAGCACCCCACACAGTAGTAGTTGTAGCGAAAGACATGCATTTTGCTGTTAATGCTCCATCACACTCATCCATTCAGCTCATTTTCGTGGCTTTTTTGTTATTTAGCCAACCAGATTGGTTGTAATGATCAGTGCCTTTTATTCTTTACCTTTGAATTTAGTGGATCATTTGTTCCGAGTGACTGAAAAAGAATGCTATCTTAAGTAAGAAGTAATTTAATGAGACAAAATGGAACTGAAAATTTGCATTTACTTACGAAAAATTACAGTAAATTCGGATGTTCCAACCAAATCTTCAGCCAGTTTTCATGTACTTATATACATGTGAAAATAAATTGCCTTTGTAAGCATATTTCTCGTGGTGCCCCAAAATCATCGGTCGTATCAGTTAACTAAAAGTATATTCTTACTCAATCATAAAACACATTACTCGTTTTTAATGAAACCAAAAGTAAGCTCAATTTTTATCGTTTTGTGTAAAAATCTTCTGGATGGCCAAATGGGCAGAGCAGCAGTGGTAAATTTTAATGTGCAAGAAATATAATAAAGAACCAGCATGTGCTTATTAAGCTCTACTGGAGCTAAAAGCAATTTGTTCCATTGTACTCATTATATTTTCAATTGCTTTTGATAGCAATCCTGTCTTTTAACCTGATTGTATTATTGTAAGGTTTTTAAACACGTTTAGAGGCAGACAATACACACCCTGTCACAGAGGGAGGGTCTATGAGAGCGTTGTTGAGGTGTGAACTGAAAAATAAAAGACCATACATACACACACATTGTTGTGTCCTTTCTTATCAAAAGAATAAATGAATGAGCTTCAACAATCTTCCCAAGTGGAATGTATGTGTGTTGCTGTTGCTGTTGAAAACAAACCAGCCGGAATAAATCAAAGCATATGTGCGATTGCTAATGCTAAGTCAACAGCAAGCAAGCCACATATACAGCATATTTTGATGTATGGCAAAATGTATACCTATTTGTACATTTTGAGTATTTAGTTACTTTTCCGGTGCCTAATTTTGAATTAGGCAATACTTTTTCTCTTATTATTACTCCTTCAAAACATCCCGCTACATAGAATGAAATACTGGAAAAATGTGGCAAAATACACTTTCATTCAGCATTTACTACAGTTATCAGTTCATTTTAAAAGTATTCATGTACATATAGACAGAAACGTAGTATAATATAGTATTCGTTGAGATTGTAAGAATGTACAGACGAATTGTTTTAGGGAAGAGATGAATTCAATTGTGATGCCAGATTGAAGCCGATTACATGGATCATGGCTTCATAATATCCTCTTCACAAAGCATGACATTCATAAGGGGAAGTTCTGAACAGCATGGGTTCATTTAGCAGGGAAAGAATCAAGAGACAATTGAATAGTTGTCGTAAGTTGAAAGAGTAAACGGCAGACTTCTCAATAAAAAATCGGATTGAGATCTGGAAACGATACATGCTACGAAAGAATAAATGTGTATCAGAAAAAAATATGTTTGAACTTTCAAAAGCTCTTGCACAAATTGAAAAACTGTAGTATTACAGTTAACCAAACGGCATCAATTGATAAGCATGGGAGGGTCTTTTGTACTCTCGAATCTTACAAATCTTGAAAAGAAATCTCTGACAATCAATTTCGTAAAAAAATGGTGAATAAATTCATACAATGTTTTTACTCAAAGAATTGGAGAAAAGCGGGTAATGATACAAAATCATATTTCAAGAGAGACATAAGTCCAAAAAATGTAAGACTGAATTCCTACGATAACAAGCACGCTACTACACATAATGTAGTAATATCTCCTTATGACTTCCGGTCACGTTGGTCGAATCATCCACATAATAGACAGGATCGGACCATGAATAATTCTAAAGTCTCATAATTTCACACACATACGTGTGTATCAAAGAGCCCGACATGGTTGTGAAATACATAACGTAATGTACCATGTACTTATTAGAGATGATGAGATGAATAATGATAAGACGATCATACATGGGTACAGTGTCCTTCTCAAAATCTCAGACAAACGGTTTCGGTTTTTGTTATCAAATTGCAATCATAATTTAATAGATACAATCAAATATCTTGATAGTTGAAGGTAATGTCAGTACTTGAATGATGCTGCATAATTCATTGTTGCAGTGCTTTTTGTTAAAGTTTGAAGGATTGTGGCGCGGCGGCAGCTCTGATTATTATCTAAACCACATCATCACGTCTCAACAAAGTCAACATTAATGTAATGCACAGTGTATTGATACAAATATATCTTACCGAAATTGTTCATCTTAGCACGGATTTGTTTCAATAGAGAAATATGTAGTGTTCAAAATTAAGAAATTACGAAAAATATGTAAATACAAATACTTATAATAGCTATTCCTATATCAATTCTCAGCATCACATTCTTCGTTCCGTACTTCTACTGGGGAACATGTCAAAAAGTGATAGCGTATCTTCGTACAAAAATTATGCAACAGTATTTTCCCACTACTGGTCTACTGCAATTGTGCATTATTTTGATACATTAAGAAAAGAATCAAGCAAGACAGCTTATCAAAATTTTGAGCGAAAATTGAAAGTACATACCAGATTCCTTCCAAGAAAAATGAGGCAGCAAGTATGAATCCATTAGAATTTTGTGCATATATTTAATTATTTTGGTAATCATGAATTATATTTATTCGTATTCAATGAATATATTAAAAGTATAAGGTTGCGTCTGAATGTAACTCTTACATACCATCAAAGTTGTAGCATTACTCAAAGTACTTTATGACGCTTCCCGGAATCTGCTCTACTTTGTTGTAAGTGCGCCCTTGCACTATTTACAATTACAAATGAGAAGTAACTGATTGCGATATAGGGCTATATCGTGTTATTATGCAAAAAATGTGTGTGACGCTAATCAATTTTATATGATCTTCCCATGATAGTTAAACAGAAAATAAAAAATAATGCTTGAATGTTATCATCATATTCATCGTGATTATTTTCTTTTATTTTATTCCATACTACATATCCATTTAACCAATCTGTATATAACATAATATTTTTTAGTCTGTTGCACACTAACAACCTTCCATGTAAACTTGTAAAATAAATGTTTCATGCTTTCACAAGTATTTTAACTCCAAAACGATATCCCATCCCCAACGCCAAACATGCGACAATAAATATATGGCAATGAATTTACAGGAGTTCCAGTAATGATGATTATTTATTAAGTATTATATAACTTTAAGAAGTTAAGCACAATGGACCATGCAGAACAATTTGATTGCTTAATTTATTTTGCGTAGTAATAACATTTATCGTAATAATAATAATAATAATATATTAGTTAAGTCATCACATATAAATCACTGGAACTAGACACGCCGAAAGTAATACTGTTATGTTTCTAATTTCTACTCTACTTTGCTTACGTCACTTTCTTAACACTTACATCGATTTTGAATTCAAAATTCATGGCTGAGGTCGTTTCATAGCTGCTGCATTCATTGTGAGTTCCCTGTACTTTGATGAAAAGAGCATGAGTGACGCAAGCGAAGGATTTCCCTGGAGAAACTGGGGCCCACCTGGTATACCGAAAGGAAACGCTACAGGAGGAGGACCTTGACTGCCACCTCCACCAACTTGATGTTGATGATGATTTTGACTTTGCTGCTGAGCTAAATGATGTGCCTGAAGAATTTCTAGTGGAGGCATACCTCCAGAATGGTTTAAGAGGTTTTGTTGGTTAAGCATTGGTAAGTTAGTTAAATGCATATTATTTTGTGGGGATGGAACTGCGTTCGTTGACGAGCTGATATTTTCATTGTCCACATTACTTTCACCGTTGCCGTTATTATCGCCGACGTTATTGTTATTATTTAGAGATAGTCTATCACTTCTTGGCAGCATCATGTTATGTGCGTGACTGAAACTGGATCTGTTGTTGTGAGCTAAGCTGTAATTGATTGACTTGCATGAAGACTCTTCTTCATCTGCACTGTGTGTACCATGTTGCCCCGGTCTATGCATTCTCGAGCTTTTCTCCTTTCCTGATATCAATAACTGTGTGTTGCTAGTAGTATGCACCCGAGGACTTGCCTCTCTTGAGCTATCGCTGTCGTGACCAGTATGCTCTCTGTTGTGATTGACTTTACTATCGGATTCATTGTTTTCTCCAGATATATCTTCATCATCATCTTGACCAGACATGTACTTTTTAATCTGATGATTATGATGCTGTTTACCCATTCCGTCATCTGTAACTTCAATGCTTTCATCGTCATCATTGGAAGAATCATGTCTTGAAGCAAACTCCACTGTTCTTTTGTAAGTTTTTGAACGCTTGAAAGCTGCAGTCTCAGAACCAGGGGGAGGACTTGGACTTGATAAGCTTTGGTCCCTGTCTTGCTCATCGCTTTTGTATGAGTTTGGGGAAAGAGCACCTCCTGAGGATTCCTTTTCTGGGGCAAGAAGAGACGCGACGTCAAATTGACGTTTTCTGTTGAATAGTGTAGAACTCATGGGATGATGATGGAAACTGGGCTCTTGCGATGCTTTCCCTGACAGAGTAGCTGCAGCTGCTGCACTGAGCCCGAACAAAGTAGCTGGAAGATCTAGTCCAGGATTTTGTGGGCTACCGGCTAGCGCCATTGGATTTCCCATGGGATGAGGTCCTCCTGGATGAAAGAGGGGATGGTGGGGATGTTGCCATACTGGGGGAGGGGATGCTGGTGGAGGGCTTGGGGAATCGTCATCATCTACAGCAAGACCCATATGACGGCGCACTTTTCTCTGAGCCTTGCGACGTCTAAAGTCCCCTTTGGTGAAATCGTCCACATTTGCAGGATGAATTGCCCAGTAATGTCCTTTAGTAAAAAAAGAGAATAATAAAACCGTATGAAATTGTGAACATGAGATCGTCTAATCATGCAATTAATTTTTACTAGCAGCAACTACTGAACTACTCATTTATTGAGATTTCATGATAGTAAAAGTAATACCTTTGCCATTAGCAGATCTTCCAGCTTTAATGAAACAATCATTGAGGGACAAATTGTGACGGATAGAATTTCTCCACCCGGGACCTCTGGTGCGAAAATACGGATAATTATCCAAAATATACTGATAAATGTCACTGAGTACCAATTTTTTATCTGGAGAGCTCAAGATGGCCATTGCGATTAATCCAATATAGCTGAACTGGGGTTTGGGTTCTTCCGGGGCTCTGCACAAGCCTGCAAGTCTGGGATCAATTCTGCAGTAAGGACCGTAAAAGAGGGGAGCAAGTTCTGGGCGCAAACCAGGAGGAATCTGTGGCATAAATGATCCCGGTGGGACCCGTAGCCTTTCAGCAGCCATAGCATACTGATAGAGTTGAGTAAGCCGATAATGTTCCAAAGCGGATGCCGTGGCAGGGGAAAGCAACCCACCTCCAGGAATCTGTACTGGCATTCCCGGAGGAGGATTCTGGCCAACATTCATTGTTGGGCCTGAGTGTGATGGTGGTGGTGGCTGTGGTGCCGCTGGTGGGGGATGTATTGGTTGAAGATTTGGCTGACCGGTTGGAGTAGTTGCTGGTGCTGAAGGGAAAGGATTACGTACAGGAATAGGATTTCCAGGAGCTGATGACATGTTTCAAATGTTATAAAATTTTCATACACAATTTTCTTTTTAATTGCGTGGTTTCCCGAAATTCTAATATCAAATCGTCTCCGATTTCACTATTTTATGATTGTTAATATGCACAAATACTGTCATTTTACTTCACTTTTAACAAACGCACAAAATGTTTGTAAAACACGCAAATAAATGAGAGTTTATGATGCTAACAAATCTTACAAGTAATTGCAAACAAACAAAAACACGACAGTGTAGAAGAGACCCGTTTTTGCTGTGAGTGATGCCCAACCGAACGACAAATATCGTTTGCCAAAGATTCTCTCTGAGCAGACCAGTGAAGTCTCACTACTCGCAGAACAACAACAACAACAAAACAGAAGACATAACATACTACTTATTCGCTCAGTTGGTTGTACTCCACCTCTTCTCTTTCTCTCTTGTGAAGAGTAAAGTTTATGATAAGCCAAAGGAAAATGTTATTTGTTTGAGTCTATATACATCTCCATTATCTGTGCATGGTAAAATGAAAAGGTAACAGTGGATGGAAAGAGGAGAGTGCCAGCCACTGATGCTGCATTGTATTCCATTCTGTGTAGCAGCGAGTACGGCAAATACATCTTTCAACAATAGCATCATCTCTGCCGTCTCTGATGATGTCTTACTTTACTTTGTAAACTAACATACAAATAGTGTTTTATACAAAATCGTAATATTATGAGATGGAGGGCTACTCACGATTGCTGGTTTGCTTGGCCTGACATATACATGCAAGAAGATCACCATTTGATTTGGGTTCCTCTTCATCAGCAATATCATGATTGCTTGCAAAGCAACAGCGCAGTATACCCTGCAGTAGTAGGAAAATTGAGTGTATGCTCAGTGAAAAGGGACCCTTTTTTGCTTTTGTTACACACTCGTTTGCTTGTGCAGTATAAAGTATATGAAAATTTCATTATGACTTCATAATATGCTTGGCACATCATCGCAGTGTGTAGCTCTCAGTTTCTACACAGACATCATAGATCTCCAGTTTTCCAGGCAAAAACTCAATCCTTGTTCAAGTGAGGAGGCATAGACACGATGATTATGCTGCTGTTTGAGTTTGTGTTCTATATAGCTTCTGGAGAAGACACACTGCACTGATGGGAGTAGAGGACTTTTTCTGTGATACAAAACTTAACAAAACCTCATGAGTGTGTGCCTGCTTGTGTATGTGTTGAATGCATACAATGTCGAGTTGTTGGCTTGCGCCTTGGAAATTTTGTTAAAAAATATTTGCCATCACTCTGAAAAGCTTGCCTTGTATAACCACCATAATAAAAGTGAAAAGTATGTGTGTAGGGATACACACTCATTTCTTCTCGATTTCCTTTGGCATCTTACAATGCAACAAATATGTAATTCAGTTGTGTACATATAAATCCAAGAAAGAAAGGAGCACGATTTTCTAAATACATCATCACGCAGTACAAAAGCTACTTGTTAGCTGGAGAGGAGAAGAAGGAAAAGAAAAAGAATCCTGCAGGCGGTGGTGGTGAAAGATGAAAAGAAATGTATCATGTTTTCCAAGTTTCAGAGAAAGGAGGAAAAAAAGCTAACACCAACAAATACACATGATTATTCTTTATACAGCTATATACAATGTCGTACAATATATCTGAGCAAGTTGGTTGTATAGATGAAAATAGAGGTTTCTCCGAATACACAGGACTCAGGAGACTTTAAGAGTAAACGTATGTACACAAAAGCATCATCACATCACGACAACGTTCAGTTGTTGATAATGAAAGCTTGTGCTTTACACAGGATAAGAAATTATGATACTTTAATCCTATAAGAAGCTGTACAAAGTAAACTACTCCTACGCTGTTGCTGATTATATTTTTCAAACTTGCACGAACATAACGCATGCATGAGGTATCGTGACTTAGTACAACGGTCTTTTTCGCCGAAAGTATTAAGTTGATGAAAGCTCTCTGAGAGAGCATTGTTAACGGATAAGGAATATCTAGATGTCCTGCTTGATGTACGTACGTGCAATATCAAATAATACGGTTACAGTGTTGACCAAAAACCTCAAAGAAATATTTTTGTTAGAAATCTAAAGAAACACACATATCATCATAATCAAAAAAAATACATAAGAGGATATGGATATAAAGTTGAATCGACCCAAGCAAAAAAAAATCAGCAGTAGCAGTTGTTACACTGTTGTTGGTGTGATGTTGTAATAATAATTTGGTAGTATATACAGTTATAAAATATCAGGAAAGATAGTTTTGTAGTGATTCAAGGGAGATACAAAGAGAAATGCT
Organism: Willowsia buskii; assembly: GCA_034700685.1. Taxonomy (NCBI): domain Eukaryota; kingdom Metazoa; phylum Arthropoda; class Collembola; order Entomobryomorpha; family Entomobryidae; genus Willowsia; species Willowsia buskii. Next base: position 15,774 of record JAQIXW010001134.1, read on the forward strand.
GAGAGAGAAGAATACAAAAGGATAAAAAAGGGGAAGACAGGAAAGGGAGAGAGAGACACATAAGTACATAAAGTTTTTATATACAGACGAAGAGCGAGTAGTAAGTGAGTAACTGTGAGCTCTGTGAAAAGTGAAAAGGTTGGTTTCCTTCTCGTAATTCACCATTGGTCCAAACTACTAGGTCTTTCTCCGTCCTGTTCGAGGTCGTTCACGCCCAACCCTGCCGATGGGCAACCAACTAGTAACACCAACCAGCCAACCAAGCAAAAAAATATGTATACACGACAATGCGATGTATACAGAAAAACATAACAGAGCAGAAGAGTAGAAAACATGAATGAGTGTTGGTGTGTGTGTGTGCTTATGCATTACTTGTGTATTATTTGTATGCATGCATCCCTAAATCTTGGGTTGTGTTGTTGAATGTGTGAGAATTCCCATTATCTTCGGGCTATTTTCATTTCTCCATTTTTTATGTTTCTTCTTGTGTTGCTGATCTGCCTTGTGTATTTACAAGGCGTTTTTCTCTCTTAGTGGTGTAGACTACATGCTTTTGTTGCTTTGCTTTGAGATTCTTTGAATGATGCGAATATTTGATAAATAAACGTACAAAGTTTTCTCATATTCGGTGCTTTATAAGCTTCTTTTATTCAGTGTAAAATAAATTTCAGCTTGCATGGACATTTTATGTATTTTTTGCATAGTATAGTTTTATGATTATGAAAGAGACTAATGAAAATACTACACATAAAGAAAGAAAATTAATTTAATTCAGCTGAATTTCTTTATGAATAATTAATTTTAGCATTTAAAGTAAAAACAAACCAATGCAGTAATTAAATAAATTGGATATACACAATGAATTGAAAGTTTTGGTATAGGTGCATAACTTGAGAATGCTAAAACGTAATGTGAAACACTATAATGCGTGAATATGTAAGTTTTGACAAAGAGAAGTCCACGCAGATGTCAACCTTGTAAATATAACTGATGAAAAGGTGTGCCAAGTAAATATTTTGACAAGCACCCGTTGTGAATAAATGGCACCTATTCACCATGCACCAATGCCGGGATTTGTATCTTTTTCTTTTTTCGCTTTATAAGCACGATTCATCTACCTACAATATATACTAGTTCGTCGTTATTATTCTTACTTACCCATTCAATTCGTATCAGTTTCGATTATCCGATATTTGTAAATATGTACAGCGTTTACTTTTGAATATAAACCGGAATAGCAGTTTGTTATTGTTCTCATCCCATATTACTGAAGGCAAAGCAGCACAATTATATAAACGTTTTGACACAACAACAATACATGAAAGTGGTCAGAAAGGAATGAAGCCTTTGAGTACCTAACGAACGAGACAATGAAGGAGAAGTGACAATTGTTCAATTGTCATTCAATTCTCCTGTCAAAAATGATTACCTACTTATAACTATCATCATCATTTAGAAAATTTATTTAAACAAATAGCCCTAATGCTAGTGCATCTGCTGTCTTTACTCTCTGGCAGTTTATTAGTGAAATATGACATGCTTTGTGTTTATGAACATTTTACCATGTAGCTGGTCACAGGACGAAAAAATATTCTCATTGCAAATCGCATATTTGAAATGAAAATATACAGAATTTTTCTGATCGCAACATATAACAAAAACAACAACAAAGAAGAAATTATTAGATGAAAGATGAACCGGTTGTGGAAGTGAAGGCAATGCTAGAGCACAAAAAGGATTTTTTTAATTCACAAATTTTAGATTTTATTGAATAATCACACTATTATATTTGTATTTTGAATGATATTGTACTCCTTAACGTGCTAGATAACAAATAGCAAGCGGAATCACTAGCAAACCATATAATTACTCTGTCTATTCATTTCAGTTGTACCTATTTTTTACAGCAATAAAACTGTCACAAATAGTTATATTGTATATCTGATTAAGCAAGTAAAAGTACATATACGATGAATAATAAGAGGGCACCCTGCACTAGCACCCAATTATTGTGGTAATTACCCTTTTTCCAAGATACCGACCCATATGGCATGAACTTGATCTCACTGCTGAAATACACTAATTTAAAAATTGAGATATAATGAAAATAGAATAAAAATGAAAGATGTGATCCAACCGTCAACAACAGTTCATACATGCACAATATATACCCTCCTCACAATTAGCATCGTTTTGGGCGGTTCCAGCTCTGTGAATAAAGCCCATTTTTTCTACCCGATACGTTGGGACAAAGGAAGAGAAGAAAATATTTTGAAAGCTGGCAATTTATTCACAATGTGACGATCATAATCGCTCTTGTCCTTTCATTTCTCTTAAGTGCCAGCGACAAAATAAAAAAGGTGTGAGGAGTGTTTTGATAGCCTTTTCAAGCAAACGTATATAGTGAGAAAAGGATCACACAATGATTTTTTCAGTGTTTATCATACGAGGAAATAACTAAAATATACTTGGAGAATGACCCAAATTGTGTTAGGGAACAAGTATCATATTTTTGTATCTGCAGCACGTTAGGGTAGTTGTGTGTGTATAGTAGTCTAGTTTAAAGTTATTGGATAATATCTTGCCTCTCTGTAGAAATATGAGATATGAGTGCAAAGAAAAAACTCAAGTGATGCTCGTGGTTTGAAGAAGTATTATGCTTATAAAGTACCTCTTCCGTTTCTAATAAACGGTTGACTGAAAACAACCCTCCGCAATCGACATATGAACTTGCAAGTACTTTCTTTACCATTGGTTTATGGACAGCTTCATTGAAAGGGCTATGCTCAGATTTGGATCAGTTTTTGTTTATCACAACAAGGATCTTAAATTGTATTTTACTTGCATTATATTACTATAACCAACACGATCATAAGAAGATAAAAACCGAATATATACTTTTAGTTCAGATATACATAGTTTATGATATTACAGGGTCGGATCCTATATTTATTAGCAGTGTAAATACACAAAGCTGGCTCGACATGTTGTGAACTCTGAACCAATATTCATACAAAATTATGTATATATGCCTGTACCTCGGCAATAGACAAAGATTTAATGTACAATTAGCAATCGGAACAGGAAAGTTTCCTGTGGTTGTTCCACAAAACATTTGTGCATTGTTGGTAAAAATGAATGGCTAAAGAACCAACAAGTTATTACTATGCATCATTGTAAGCTAACATTCATGCATTATATTACGAAGAATCAAAAGTGGATCAATAATTTCTTGATAGTTCTTGACTGAAAATGTAATTGATATATAGCAAAAACATTTGATGCCTCATAATAATTTGAGAAAATAAAATAAAATTGGATGTTAATAATACGAGATTCAAAGATATTTGTGAATATTTTACTAGTTTAGGTATTTACATTTATTTTTAAAGAACATTGGAATTTAACATGTCGGGACTCTGGTCGAGTAGTATACAAATATTGAATTCTTTCTTATGCACTTGTAATCTGTTTTCAATTAACTCAAAATGTCAAAGTCGAATCATGGGTAAATGTTTTATTTGTATGTAACTGTTCAAGATGTCACTTGACTTATGCTCGGTCTGCCTAATACAAATTCCTGAAATATTTTCCTAATGCTGGAGTGGGCAATGAGTGTGCACATATTTCCAGCCTGAAAGTCACCAACCACAAGACATCCAAATGATTAGGAAAGTCTGCCGGCAGTCCATGTGATAATCATAAAGGGTAGAAAACGTAGGAATAACACAGAATGAAATGTTAGAAATTGGATATGTGCAGGAATACCGCTTTTATATCTTCTAAAAATTTACCTTGATTAGGTACATAAACATAACTTTCTATAAGCCTTCTATCATTTTATTCATTTGCCTTTCCTACTGTTTTTGATTGCATGCAGAAATATTTTTATAAGCTTTTCCGTTTTCATTCAATCAAAAGTATGAAAGCTTTCTTTTTCTGATACGTGTATTACTAGTTTACAACTTGGGATTGAAAAATTTACTGGAATACTCAAAATAAACATGATGATTGTTCGATGTGCCGTTCCATGCATATATACTATTGTACTCACGCAAAGCAATACACAGAAATATATGGGTTTCATACCTCCGTGCTTTTACCAAACACAGAAGAAAAGCTCCGTAGAATAATACGATGGAGAATTCAATAGTATTAAGCATTACTCCGAGTATATGAACAGCGGTATAAACATAAAATGCACATCTTTTGATTAATTTGTGGCCATAAGCGGATTTGTTTGTGGTGAGGAGGAAAATAATTTCAAGCAGTGAACACAGCGCAACATGCATGTTCATGATTACTATATGTTCCCTGAAGATTTTATACGAGAAAATGAAACCAGAGAAGCTGAAAGGGAAGCCAAAAAATGATAAAGTAATAATATTATCAAAGCTTTGACAGAGTTTGGCAGAAAATTGGCTACAAACTGTTGGTAGATGAATGTATCATATTGTGCATTCCGTATTTACAGGGAGCTATATATAATGAAAAAGCTGCTGATCTTTCAATAATAGTGAAACTCTGAAGAGCTTAAAGGAATACCTTGGGGAAATATTATGTGTTTGCAACGGTTCTTGCATTTCACGAAGAAAGAAAGTTGCGTTTCCTGTGTACACCATTCATTTATAAACATTGTGCACACATCATAGGACTCCTAGGTACATAAAGGAATTAATAACTTTAACATGTTTGATCATGTTAGTATTTAATTCCCAAAAAATAAGGAAAAATCGTACATGCTACTTTGAGGTAACATTAAAATTACAAAGAAAAGATTGCAGGAGTACATATACATAGGTATATATTATGCTTCTCAGAAATGTTGGAAATACAAAATACTACTACAGAACATACACGTTAATAATATTAGATGAGAAACTTGTGAATGACATTGTTTGGAGTAGAATGTTCGTCTCATTAGGAAAAAAGTCCTTAATCGATACCCTAATATTGAATGGGATAATTGTTTATCTTCATGCAGCATCTACAGTTTACATCGCGCATTGTTCAGCTGAGACCTATCATTTCAGTAGAAAATTACTCTGGACATAAGAAAATTACATGTTTTTTCTCGGACATTTGGGTTTTTGCCAAACTGCCGAAGAAAAGGACGAAGCCGCAGAAGTCTCTACGGGGAATTCAGTTTCTCTCTGTGAAAGAGAAAGCCTCAAGATGAAAGGAGTCAGTGTACAAACCAAGCAAAGCAACACGCACGGAAAAGCAACTGGGTATTGAATGTAGAGTACAAAGTTTCCTACAAATACGCGAAGAAAATAGTAAATAGAAAATCAGGTTGTGATACAAAAGTATTCCAAAAAGTCATCATTATCTATTTTTCTCAGAGAATAAGAGAGATAGACAATCTAGGTCTGCTGCCGTTCTTTTCTTCGAGTTCTGAGACGAGTTGTTTACAGAGTATATCGAAAGCGCACGTATTTTTGTATTCGTGAGAACACATCAAACAGTAAGGAAAACTGAAAAACTTTGGTCATCCTATAAAATGTACCCCACTCTTCTTGTGGGTAACCATTTTTCTCGGAGGCAAACATGGTGAAAGTGATCTTGGTACCTTGTAGTTTGTATAAACTTCG